>PVLC010043008.1:0-12714 GCA_004027655.1 Graphiurus murinus | reverse complement strand
CTGTAACTTAGTGAGACCCTGTTTCAAAATAAAGAATAAAAAATAGGACTGAGGGTGTACCTCAGAGGTAGAATGCCCCCGAGTTCAATCCGCAAAAAAAAAAAAAAAAAAAATAGTGCTGGAGGTGTAGCTCAGAGGTAGAATGCCCCTGGGTTCAATCCCCAGAACCATAAATAAAAAAATAAAAATAAAAAATATTTTTGATGTTTGTATAGCTTTGCTAGGTCAAAATATTAGAATTGACGTGGTGGCGCATGCTTGTAATCCCAGCATTTGGGAGGCTGAGACCAGAGGATCCAGGTTCTCGGCCAGCCTCGGCTACCTAGTGAGGCACTCCGCAACTTAGTGAGACCCGGTTTCAAAATAAAGAATAAAAAATAGGGCTGGGGTTATAGCTCAGACATAGAATGCCCCTGAGTTCAAACCCCAGTACCGAAAAAAAAAAAAAAAATTAGAATTGAGAATGCTGCTTTTTTTCAATGACAAAAACATTTAAGAAGGCACTGTCAGTTGGGTGTGGTGACACACGCTTGTAATCCCAGTACTTAGGAGGCTGAGTCAGGAGGATTGCAGGTTTTCACGGCCACCTCAGCAACTGTGAGACTCTTGGCAACTTAGTGAGATCCTCAAAAAAAAAAAAAAAAACTTAGTGAGACCCTGTTTCAAAATAAACAATAAAATAGGGATAGGGGAATAGGTCAGAGGTAGAACACCCCTGGGTTCAATCTCCAATACCACAAAATAAAGAAAGCACTGTCAGGTATAGTGTGGTAGCCCATGCTTATAGTTCTAGCTACCCAGGAGGATGTGGCAGGAGGATCAGAAGTTCAAGGCCAGTCTCAGCAATTTTGCAAGACCCTGCCTCAAAATAAGAAATAACCAGAGTGTGGTTGTACATACCTATAATCCCACTACTTGGGAGGCTGAGACAGGAAGAGAGCAGGTTCAAGGATAGCCTCAGCAACATAGTGAGACTCTTTTTTTTTCAGTACTGGGATTGAACTCTGGGGCATTTTACCTCTGAGCTACACCCTCAGCCGTATTTTTTTTTTTTAATTATTTATTTTGAAACAGGGTCTCACTAAGTTGTGGAGGGCCTCACTAAGTAGCTGAGGCTGGCTGTGAACCTGCAATCCTCTTGTCTCAGCCTCCCAAGTACTGAGATTACAAGCGTGTGCCACCATGCCCAGCGAAACCGTTTTAAGACAAAAAAATAAAAAGGAGTGGCAGTGCAGTTTGGAAGTAGAATGTCCCCGGGTTCAATCCCTAGTACTACAAAAATAAATAATAAACTAGGTGTGGTAGCGCATGCCTATAAACCCAGCATATGGAAGGCTGAGACAAGATCACAAGTTCAAGGAAAGACTCAGCAACTTAGTGAGGCCTTTCCCAATTTAGTGAGATCCTGTTTCAAAATAAAAAATGAAACAGGGTTGGGGGGTATAGCTCAGAGGAAGAATGACGCTGGATTCAATCCCTAGTACCACACACACACACAAAAATAAATAAACAAATAAGCAAGCTGATTCTGGTGGCACACACCTGTAATCCCAATGCAATTACAGAAGAATCACCTGTTTGAGGACAGAAACTTAGTGAGACCCTGTTTTAATAAAAAATAAAAAGAGCTAGAAGTATAGCTTGAAGGAAGAATGCCCTTGGATTCAATTCCCACAACCAAAAATAAATTAAAAAGGGCTAGGAATATAGCTCAGTGGGGAGAGCCCCATTAGGTTCAATCTCCAGTATAGCCCCCCCCCAAAAAAAAAAGTTTTCTTGGCATGTTGCAACTTCTCACTGTCAACTCCAAGTTCCCAAGTAAGTACCTAAAATGCCTGACTCAGAACAAAGCAAGAGAAAACTCACACCAAACCAGCATTTCTCTGTAGCTGTTTTCTCAGCCACACGAACTCTCGGTAACGTCGCCGCACGCAGGAGGTCTTTGCAGTAAAAGCTTTGCTGTTGGTCTACAGGAGGAAAAAGGGTTAAGTGGAAAAAGACCAATTTCACATGAGCACCCATCTTCACTCTCACTGAGGAGTGGAGCCATTGGCCACAATCCTAATTGGGGTCCCCACTAGGGTAAGAAGCCACCAGGCAGCCTGAAAGCAACTCCAGGCATACCTCAAGCTCTTTCCTCTCCTCCCTCTTTTTCTTCTAAGTCTTCTGTCTCAGGCCACTAGAGACACCCACAGACTAGTTCCAACGCAGCACAAGCCCTGGAGGGTGTTGACCCCAATACTCACATGGAGGAATATCTTATAATCCACATAAGAATTCCAGGAGCCCTCATTCTGTACTCGGGGGTCCTGAACACGCACCGTGATCACCTCCTGTGGGTAGAAAACGTTCCCTCAGCTTCAGCTTCACCCCACAGCAAGACAGCTTCAAGGACACAAGTTGCCAGGTTTTCCTAGTCAATACCAACTTTCATTCATTTCTCCACTCATTCAACAAACATTTACTGAGCAGCCGCTGTGTGTTCAACACTGTTCTAGGCACTGGGGCTAGAGCATGAACAAGAGACAAAAATCCCGGCCTTTAATCAACTTATGTTCCAGTACATTCCAACAAATGGAAACGTTAGGCAAAATGGAATCTCACTTCCCAGGAATGCTGCTGCTATTGATTTCCTTCTCCTAACTATATTTTGAGCTCATCGGAACTACCAATGTATTACTGTGGGAACACCAGAGAGCAATGATTCCAGAGCAATGTATGCTCCTGCCTCTTAAATCCCTCTCCACCTGTTACCCACCTGTTCCCGGAGACCACTCTTACCTCCTGCTCGTGGTTCTCCAACATCCTACACCAAAAGCCCATTGGAAGAAAACATCTGAAGGACAGAGAACCCAGGAACAATCACAGTTAGTTAGTATGCCTCTGTTCTTATCACTATTTGCCAGGGCAGAACCCTGGGGAAACCCAGGCAACTTTTTTTGTTGTTCTCATGTAAAACTTAAAGAGGAAGAAAAAAAAAAGAGAGATTTTGTGGTACTGGAGATTGAACTCAGGGGCATTTTACCTCCGAGCTACACCCTCAGTCTTATTTTTTATTTTGAAACAGGGCCTCACTAAGTAGCTGAGGCTGGCCGCGAACCTGCAATCCTCCTGTCTCAGCCTCCAAAGAACTGGGATTACAAGTGCACACCACCACACCCAGCTTGAGAGAGAAAGAAAGAAAATACCCACATCAGTTCAGTGCCAAGTAAATGCCCTGAGGGATTTGCCTCCCCTTCTTTTTTTTTTTTTTTTTTTTTTTTTGTGGTACTAGGGATTGAACTCAGGGGCGTTCTACCTCCGAGCTATACCCCCAGCCCTATTTTTTATTCTTTATTTTGAAACCAAGTCTCACTAAGTTGCGGAGTGCCTCACTAGGTAGCTGAGGCTGGCCACGAACCCGGATCCTCCGGTCTCAGCCTCCCTAATGCTGGGATTACAAGCGTGCGCCACCACGCCCGGCTCTCCCTCCCCTTCTTAGATCACTGCTGGGACCCTCTACAAGGCCACCTCTACACAAAGCATGTTGGGCTCTGCAGAAAGTTTGTTTTAGGTGGCCAAAAAGGCAGGTTCAGTTGTAAAAAGTTGTAAAACTCTCACATTGACTTCAGGAGCAGCAGTGTCTGGTGGGCACTGGAAGCACAGCTTTCAAAGTGAGCCTAACAGTGCCCCCTCCTGGCTGTTTAGAGACAATTACATCCCCACAAATATCAGTGCTCCCACATTCTTTGTCTTGCTAACCACAGTCACCTCCCCCACAGGTGAATCAGGGAGCTGGAGTACTCTAGGGAGCACCTGAGTGGGCTGCCCAGTTGCAGCCTTCCCTTATCAAATCTGTTTTCTGGAACTGGAGCCAATAGTCCTAATCATTTCCTCTCTCAACATGCCATCCGGTTTGTACCTCTGCCCAAGCACCCCACAGCTGCTCAGGTCGACTCAGGATGCATTCTGCTCCTTTGTAAAGATTCATTAAAGCCTAAGCCCCTGATTTCCCCCAGTGTGGTAGTTTACATGTATAGCGACATCGCCCACTCCAACAAGGGGACCATGAAGGCTGAAGCACAGGGTTACTCAAGTCCAAAGGGGCCCATGATGTCACCTTCTGTTAAAATACAGCACTAATCTTGTTACTCCTAGAACCACTCTAGCAGCATCCACCCTGGCTGCTGCCTCCACCCCCTTCCTCTCTCTTAAGAGCGGAACAATAAGGTTTAATTTCCCTTTCCAATTTACCTTGAAATGAAAACTGACTTCAGCCAATATGTACTGCCAACAAATGATCCGGGCTGGCTCCTGGGAAAACAAGACTATCTGGAAGCCCCCCCACCCCCCACAAGCCCATTCACACACCCACTCATTTTTACAGTCCCACAATTAATTTTAAACACATTCTCTTATTAGTTCTGCCTTACCATTAGAAGAGTGTGTAATGAGTTTCCTTCTATTTTATGTTTTGCTAACACAAGGCTAACGTTTCAAAAGAAGGGGAACTCATTTACAGCATGAAATTAGCAGAGCAAACAGCTTTTGCAATTCTTTCCAATATACCAGAAGGTCTCTCTACAGACAGACATTGCATGCAGCGACAAAGCTACATGGTAGATGACAAAATTGGACTACACTGTGGAGCAAACCCAAGGTTTTGTGAATTCAATACCATATTAAACAGTATTCTTGCTGACAATCTGATTTTTCATCTGCTGCAGTCACCACCTCCAAGGGGTCCTGAACTGAAAGGTAGGAAATTCCAATTCCCTAACAACCCATGTAGAACATTCCACACTTAAGCAGTCAAATGGCTATGACCAAGAACAGACAGACTTGCTGTGAACAATTAACCTCCTTGGATTAAAATTTTTTTCCCTTCCCTTTTCAAGCATTTGGTAAATTGCCAGCACAGAACTATTCTGTGTGTCTTTTCACAAAAGTTAACATTAGGAAAGATGATGACAAGGAAAGCATCGTCATCCACATACTCACTGGAGCTCACACATCTGAATGCCTTGAGAGCTTTGCCAAATTCAGGGCCACAATTCAGTAACTTTGGCCTCAAGGAGTTTTCCTAAAGCCCTGCACTATCTCCACATAGAAGTTTTCCTTCCTTTGGGCCAATATCACTTAGAACCAAATAGCTATATACCAGTGTTTTGTTTGTTTTAAATCGCAGAACCCCTCAAGCCAGGCCTGGTGGCGCACGCTTGTAATCCCAGCTTTTGGGAGGCTGAGACTGGAGTATCTGGGTTCTCCTACTTCTGGGTTCTCCTGGCTTCTGCTACTTAGTGAGGCCCTCTGCAACTTAGTGAGACCCTGTTTCAAAATAAAAAATAAAAAATAGGGCTGGGGCTGTAGCTCGGAGGTAGAATGTCCCTGGGATCCATCCCCAGTACTGCAAAAAAAAAGAACCCCTCAAATTCTGTGTACTTATATCTAAGTTGAAAGGTCACTGAGGCCAGGCATGCTGGTGCACGACTGTAATTCCAGTACTTGGGAGGCTTAGACAGGAGGATCGCAGATTCGCTGTCAGCCTCAGCAACTTAGTGAGACCCTGTTTCAAAAAATAAAAAATAAGCCAGGCGTGATGGTGCATGCTTATAATCCCAGTACTTAGGAGGCTGACACTGGAGGATCACAGGTTCGAGGACAGTCTCAGCAAACAGTGAGACTCTCATCAACTTAGCAAGATCGTTTCAAAATAGAAATAAATAAAAATAGGGCTGGAGCCGGACGTGGTGGCACACGCTTGTAATCCTAGTACTTGGGAGGCTGAGACCAGAGGATCCAGGTTCACGGCCAGCCTCAGCTACTTAGTGAGGCACTCTACAACTTAGTGAGAACCTGTTTCAATATAAAGAATAAAAAATAGGACTGGGGGTGTAGCTCAGAGGTAGAATGCCCCAGGGTTTAATCCCTAGTACCACAAAAAAAAAAAGAGCTGGGAATGTAGCTCAGAGGTAGAATGCCCCTGGTTCAGCCGGGTGTGGTGGCGCATGTTTGTAATCCCAGCATTTGGGAGGCAGAGACCGGAGGATCCCGGTTTGCGGCCAACCTCAGCTACCTAGTGAGGTGCTCCGCAACTTAGTGAGACCCTGTTTCAAAATAAAGAATAAAAAATACGACTGGGGAGCCAGGTGTGGTGGCACACGCTTGTAATCCCAGCATTTGGGAGGCTGAGACCAGAGGATCCGGGTTCTCGGCCAGCCTCAGCTACCTAGTGAGGCACTCCGCAACTTAGTGAGACCCTGTTTCAAAATAAAGAATAAAAAATAGGACTAAAGGTGTAGCTCAGAGGTAGAATGCCCCTGAGTTCAATCCCCAGTACTGGAAAAAATAAATAAATAAATAGTAAGATAAGTTAGGGATAGGGGTATAGCCCGGAGATAGAAGGTTCCTGGGTTCCACTGTCAGTACCACAACAATACATAAATAAGTAAAAAATAGGGCTGGGGGTGTAGCTCAGAGGTAGAATGCCCCTGGGTTCAATCCTCAGTACCACACGCAAAAAAATAAAGGGCACTGAGGAAGTTTTGGTTGTAACTTTCCTTAAAAACACTGTAACAAGCCAGGCGTGGTGGCGCACGCTTCTAAACCAGCATTTGGGAGGCTGAGACCAGAGGATCCGGGTTGGCGGCCAGCCTCAGCTATCTAGTGAGGCCCTCCGCAACTTAGTGAGACTTGGTTTCAAAATAAAGAATTAAAAATAGGGCTGGGGGTGTAGCTCGGAGGTAGAATGCCCCTGAGTTCAGACCCCAGGACTGGAAACCAAAAAAAACACTGTAACTGCTGGGTACCTGGCACATACCTGTAATCCCAGTACTTGGGAAGCTGAGACAGGAGGACTGCAGTCTCAGCAACTTAGTGAGACCCTGTTTCCAAATAAATAAAACAAAGAAAGATTGTGTGTGCCTCAAAGGTAAAATGCTTCTAGATTCAATCCCCAGCTATACAAAGTACACACACACTGCGACAAATAAAAAAAACTTAGATGTCAAATGATTATTTTTAGTAACCACTTTCTCCATCAGCTGCTTCTCACAGATAGCACTCCTCAGAAGAAAATGAAGCTCAGTTGGGTCCTTGGAGGAGAAGCAAGAAATTCTTAACTCTAGCTTTATGATTCTAGGAGATGGATCTGTGTAGGACAGTCAGCAACCTTTTAGTTTATACAGCTTAGTGCTAACTACATTTCCTGGGCCCTTTCAATCACATCTGAAATGTCCTTTACTTTCTCCACCTGTACCAGCATCAATAGCTCTGGGAAAGAGCCTGGTTGTTTGCTGTTCAGAAATCAAATTCCTTGTAAAGCTTTTAAAGCTTTCCAAGGTCTTAACAATTCAAGGTAGCAATTCAAAGCCTTTGCCTCACCATTTTCTCTCCCATTTATAACTACTTCAAGAGACAAGTTAAAAACAACTCAGGCTATAAAAGGAGACTGAGCCAGCAAGACTCCCATTCCTTCTTACTATTGAGTGCCAGAAGGCAACTCAAAAATTCTCCTTAGGAGCCGGGGCAGTGGCTCACGGTTGTAATCCCAGGACTTGGGAGCCTGAGATAGGAAGATGGAAGGTTGGAAGCTAGCCTCAGTTACTTAGTGAGGCTCTCAGCAACTTAGCCAGACCCTGTTTCCAAAATAAAAAATAAAATAGGGCTGGGGGAGCCTGGCGTGGTGGCGCACGCTTGTAATCCCAGCATTTGGGAGTCTGAAACCGGAGGATCCGGGTTCGCGGCCAGCCTCAGCTGGCACTCCGAAACTTAGTGAGACCCTGTTTCAAAATAAAGATGAAAAAAATAGGGCTGGGGGTGTAGCTCGGAGGTAGAATGCCCCTGAGTTCAATCCCCAGTACCGCAAAAAAAAAAAAAAAAAAAAAAAAAAATTCTCTTTCCTAAATACCCACATGTGTTAGATGGAGTTCCCGTATCACCAATCTGTGTGTGATTGTAACCAAGCCGTTCTGTTCCATCTTTCCGTCCACCTGTAACTGGATCCTCCCTCCACTTAGAAGGCAAGTAGCAAAGGCCACCATAGTCTAGTTCAAATATTTCGTGTCCATGTAAAATACATGCCTTTAACCCCTATGCCGAGCCACTCAGGTAAACGTCCCACACTCTTTTACTACGACCACTCCCCCTCCATTTCGTGTGTGTGTGTGTGTGTGTGTGTGTGTGTGTGTGTGTGTCGGAAATTGAACCCCTGGGCTCTCTACCACTGAGCTACACTCCTAGCCCTTTCTAATTTTTATTTTTAAACTGGGTCTCACCAAGGTACACAACGCTAGCCTTGAAACTGCGATCATCCGGTCTCAGCCTCCCAAGTACTGAGATTACAGGCGTGGCCCACTGTGCCTGGCTCCCCCTCCATTCCGAACGAACTAGGAAAACAGTGGACAGGGCTCTTCTCCTTTCCCGATTATGCTTGGGGAGTGGGAAGCTAAGATAACTTACTTTCAAGGTATATTGAAAAGCCCGGTTTCCTTTCTAGGATCCCGGGCAAGTCCAAGCCTTCACCGCAGGTGGTGAGGCAGCCCCTTCCCTAGGATATCTAGCGAGGCCACCACTCAAGTGCCACTAGAGCAGCATCAAAGCCCCGCGGCCGTGCCCACGCCCCCTCACCTGAGAGCAGCACCAGCTCTCCACAGCGATACCGCCAACACCCTACCATAAAGCCCGAGTCCCGGCTTCTCCTTCCGGGTGAGTCGCCGGCGCCCCGGTGCACGACGGGAGAAGGCTCCTGACCCGCCAATCCCGGGTGCCCAGGACGCCCCGCCCCTGCAGGCCCGGCTCTCAGTGGCTCTCGGCTCCGGAGCGCGCGGCTTCGCCCAACCCAACCCCGGCTGGAGTCGGAGACCCCGGGACTCACTCCCGGCGCAGGAGGCTGGGCGCGGATGCGAAGTGCAAAGCAGCGAGTGGCTCTGACAACCAATCCAGAGTCGCGTTCCGCCCACTGCCATCAGGTGCAGCCAATCAGCATCCAGGGAGCGTTAAAAAGGACTGAGAGCGGGTCCCCCGAGCAGACGCGTAAAGAGAATGTCACTGTGGTTCCAGTTCTGCAAAGGGCAGAAACGCCCACATTCCTAGAGTCTCAGAGTCCTGAGATTCAACCGAGCAGATTGCAGTGCCCCAGCCGAACTCTCAAGGGGATTCCGACTCCGTTTTGGAAAGCCACAGATTGTCAGAGCGGAGCGGCACTGAGAGGGCCAAACACTTCACAGTGATTCGTGGAAAAAAGCCCAAAGCAGAATCAGACAGCTAATTAGCAAGCAAGAGAGCGCTGCATATAACCTGTTTAAAGATAAATTTAAGCCGGGCGTGGTAGCGCAGGCTTGTAATCCCAGTATTTGGGAAGCTGAGACCGGAGGATCTCAGGTTCGCTGCCAGCCTCAATACTTGGTAAAGCTCTTCGCAACTTATAAGGTGAGACCTTGTTTCGAATAAAGAATAAAAAACAGGGCTGGAGGAGCCGGGCTTGGTGGCACACACTTGTAATCCCAGTACTTGAGAGACTGAGACAGGAGGATCGCAGGTTCGAGGACAGCCTCGGCAAGTAGTGAGACTTGTCAACCTAGCGAGACCCTGTTTCCAAATAAGAAATAAAATTGAGCTGGAGGCATAGCTCGAAGGTAGAATGTCTCTGGGTTCAATGCCCCCCCACACACACACACACACTCTATAGCTCTGAGGTAGAATGCCACTAGTTCAATCCCCAGTGAGAAAGAGAGAGAAGGAAAGGAGAAAAAGAAAGATTTATCAAAGATATTATCAAGGAAAAAGTTGTCACAACTACAAGCCCTGGAGTTAGATGACCTGAGTATAAGACCCAGTACTACATCGACTGTGTGGCCTGGAACTACTTCTGTGTTATTTGGGTTGATGTTTTATTGTTGGTGGTGGTGGCGGTGGTACTGGGGGTTGAACCCAGGGGCGTTCTGCTACATCCCCATCCCTGTTATTCTATGTTGAAATAGGGTTTCACTAAGTTGCTGAAGCTGTCCACAAACCTACAATCCTCATGTCTCAGTCCCCCAGATACTGGGATTATAGGCATGGGCCACCACACCTGGTTTGAAACTACTACTAAATCTCAGTAGGACCTGTATAAAGTACAATGGTAGTTTCTTCATCTGTATAGTGGAGATTATTGCACATAAAGCAGTGTTTCTCAAATTTTTGGTTTCAGAACCCTTTTACATTTAAGAAGTATTAAGGACTTAACTGGGCACAACAGCACATGCCTATAATGCAGCTACTCAAAAAAAAAAAAAAAGAAAGAAAGAAAAAGAAGAGCATAAGGGCAGAGCATGGTGGCACACGCTTGTAATCCTAATACTTGGGAGGCTGAGACAGGAGGATCACAGGTTTGAGGACAACCTCAGCAATTTAGTGAGGCTCTCAGCAACCTAGTGAGACCCTGTTTAGAAATAAGAAATAAAATTGGTCTGGGGATGTAACTCTGAGGTAGAATGCCTCTGGGTTCAATTCCCAGTACAATAAATAAATAAAGTAAATAAATAAATGCTGGACATGGTGGTACAGGCCTGAAATCCCAGTTATTGGGAGGCTGAGATAGGAGGATCGAAGATTCAAGGTAGCCTCAGCAATTCAGTGAGAGTTTCAGCAACCTCAAAACAAAAGAAAACAAAAACAACAAAACACAGTAATTTATAACTTTTTTGTGTGTGTTTGTTTTTGTGGTACTGGGGATTGAACCCAGGGGCATTCTACCTCTGAGCTATACCCCCAGTCCTATATTTTTATTCTTTATTTTGAAACGGGGTCTCACTAAGTTGTGGAGGGCCTTGCTAAGTAGATGAGGCTGGACACGAATCCGGATCCTCCGGTATCAGCCTCCCAAGTACTAGGATTACAAGCGTCCACCACCACGCCCGGCTCTAACTTTTTTTTTTTGTGGTACTGGGGATTGAACTCAGGGCATTCTACCTCCAAATATACCCCCAGCCCTATTTTTTATTCTTTATTTTGAAGCCAGTTCTCACTAAGTTGTGAAGTGCCTCACTAGGTAGCTGAGGCTGGCCTCGAACCCGGATCCTCCGGTCTCAGCCTCCCAAATGCTGGGATTACAAGCGTGCGCCACCATGCCCGGCTTTATTTTTTATTCTTTATTTTGAAACAGGGTCTCCCTAAGTTGCAGAAGGCCTCACTAGGTAGCAGAGGCTGACCTTGAACCTGGATTCTCCTGTCTCAGCCTCCCAAATGCTGGGATTACAAGCGTGCGCCACCACGCCTGGCTTGGCTCTAACTCTTGATAATGGGGCCAATCCATATCATACCAGAAGTCCTAGCAAATGACAAAATTACAGTTGAGCATCTCTAATCCCATACTCCAAACTCCAAACTGCTCCAAAATGCAAAAACATTTGAGAACTAACATAATGCCACAAGTGAAAAATCTCACATACACCTGAACTCATGTGCAGGTCAAAGTAAAAATTCAGACACATGAGGTGGCACATGCCTGTAACTCCAATACTTGGGAGGCTCTGACAGGAGGATAGCAGGTTCAAGGTCAGCCTCAGCAATTTAACAACCAGGTGTAGTTCAGAGGTAAAATGCCCTTGGGTTCAATCCTCAGTATAAAAAGAAAAGAAAAAAGAACTGGGCGTGGTGGCGCCCGCTTGTAATCCCAGCATTCCGGAGGCTGAGGCCGGAGGATCCGGGTTCACGGCCAACCTCAGCTACCTAATGAGGCACTCCACAATTTAGTGAGACTCGGTTTCAAAATAAAGATTAAAAATAGGGCTGGGGGTGTAGCTCAGAGGTAGAATGCCCCTGAGTTCAATCTCCAGTACCAAAAAAAAAATTAGGGGTAGGGGAGCCGGGTGTGGTGGTGCACGCTTGTAATCCCAGCATTTGGGAGGTTGAGACCAGAGGATCCGAGTTCAAGACCAGCCTCAGGTACCTAGTGAGGCACACTGCAACTTAGTGAGACCTGGCTTCAAAATAAAGAATAAAAAATAGGGCTGGGGATATAGCTGGAAGGTAGAATGCCCCTGAGTTCAATCCCCAGTACCGCCAAAAAAAAAAAAAATGCAGACACTGTATTATATTTTATACTGTAAAAATACTGTATAAAATATCTTCAGGCTATGAGAATAAGATAGATGTGAACATAGTTTTTTTGTGTAGCACTGGGAATTGAGCCCAGGAGCATTCTATCTCAGGGCTACATCCCTAGTCCTATTTTATTTTTTATTTTGAAACTGGGTCCTGCTAAAGAACTGCTCACAGGCCTCAAACCTGCAATCTCCAGTCGCCTCCCAAATACTAGGAATATAGGCGTGGGCCACCACACCCAGCATATTTGCCTTTTAAAAGAGAGTTCCTGTTAACCTCAAATGGATAAATCTTTAACAATAGACTTTCAAGTAGCAGTTTAAATGAAACTTCTATACTTGCCCCACCCTTAAGTCAAATCTCAGAAACAGCTATCTACAGTACCTAAAATAGCCTTGATTTTTCTAGCCTTGATTTTTCACCGGGCGTGGTGGTGCTCTCCTGTAATCCCAGTACTTGGAAAGCAGAGACAGAAGGATCTGGGTTCACAGCCAGCCAGAGCTCCTTAGTGAGGGCCTCCGCAATTTAGTGAGACCCTGTTCTAAAATAAAGAATGAAAAATAGGACTAGGAAGCTGGGCATGATGGTGCATGCTTGTAATCCCAGTACTTGGGAGGCTGAGACCAGAGGATCTGGGTTCACATCCAG
>PVLC010043007.1:0-12700 GCA_004027655.1 Graphiurus murinus | reverse complement strand
GGTAGGTCTTTCAAATCAAATGAATTAATTATAACTTGTTCCCAAATAAATCCAAATCTCTTTACAGTATTTCCATAGACTCATTTTTATGTAGTTCTTAAATAATTGTGGATAATGAGCTATTGAAAAGTGAATCGTTATTAATTGTTGGGATTTTCCTACTGAGTTCCCATGGCAGGTTCTTTTTTTTTTTTTTTTTTATTCGTGCACTGTAAGCATACATCTTTGTTAGGTACAAATTGATAACGACATATGTGCCCACATTTCTTATTTGACCCCTTCCCCAAATTCCCACCCCACTCCCTCGCCCTTGCCCTCCCTCCCTCTTAAATTCAGTTTAGTGAGTAACCTTGATGTACATTAAGGTGCCCCCCCCATCCATCCCCTTCGGTTAAATCAACTTCTTTATCGAGAGTCTCTCCTTTTTCATCTGGAGACCCTCTTATGCTCCATCTTCTCCCTAGCATCCGCATATTAGGGAGAACATATGCTTCTTTACTCTTTGTGACTGGCTAATCTCACTTAACATAATATTTTCCAGTTGCATCCATTTCCCTGCAAATAACATGACTTTGTTCTTCTTTATGGCTGAGTAAAATTCCATTGTGTACATATCCCATAGTTTTGTAATCCATTCATCGGTCGATGGACATCTTGGCTGCTTCCATAGTTTGGCTATTGTGAATTGTGCAGCTATAAACATAGATACACATCCATGGCAGGTTCTTAACTTTTATCTTTACCAGAACAAGCAATGTTTTTACATGGCTTTAAAATATATTTTTAAACTTTTAAAATATCAAAGAACTTGGTGATGGACAAATATATTTTTTTATTTGCCAAGTAGAGATTTGCCAGCTGGGCATGGGGGTGCACGCCTATAATTACAGTCCTTGGGAGACAAGAGGATTGCAGGTATGAGGTCAGCCTCATTAACTTAGCAAGATCCTCAGCAACTTAAGACCTTGTTTGAAAATAAAAAAATACAATAGGACGGGCGATATAGCTCAGAGTTAGAGCACCCGTGGGTTCAACTCCAAGTATGGCAAAACAAAACAAAACAAAACAAAAAAAACCTACAAATATCCAATTATAATCATAGATTAATGTATGGGTTTGTCACATTTTGTCTTTGACATTGAGTGATTATTATCACATTCCTACAAATTAAAGTCATCTTTCCATCATGTAGTTGTCCTCTTCATGCTTACGTTGCTAAAACTTTTGATTGCAGCTGATCGTTCACTGAGCTTACCAAAATATACTTCCTTCTGCTGTGTGTTTTCTCATGCCAGAGACCACCAGGATAAGTGCTTTTGTCAATTGGGATGAATTTATTTTAGTAACAAGTCTTCTCACACAACATAATTATTTGTAGTTTATCAGCAAAAGTATTATGTTTGGTGGGTTTCCCTCTGGATCTTGAGCTGTTGGGGTATCACTTTTTGCTTGACCATTGACATTGCATGCAGGGTAGGACTGTCCTCCTCCTCCTCTGTCTGCTCCTCCTGCTCTTGTCTGGAGTTTGGAGGCCACGTGTGCCCTATGCATGTCCTCTTCAAGCAAGCATCTGGTCTCTTACGATGCCTGGACAGCTCCTTCTGTGCTTTCGGCTCCTCTTGGAGCTCCAGTGCAAGGGTGGCTTATTGGGGTGCAAGATGCACTTCAATGCAGAGGGTAGTAAGCAAAACCCAGCCCCCAGCACCAGTTGCTGCCCTTTCCCAGCAGACAGCCTTTTCAACCTGCATGGCACTCCCGTCCATTTCAGGCCATCCTTGTTGGAGTGTCCATGTCCCCAAATGGGTGGCTACCGAGTGCCGTTCACTGGATGCGGCCCGCCCTCCACATGTATCTCCTGGGCTGAAGGCTTCATATCAGGAGTCCTGTATTCTGTGGACTACACCGATGCTGGGGAGATGTGCACGGGAAGTGAGGCAGTGGGGTTGGGGCGAGACAGGCCTTTGTTCAGCAGCGGCAGGTGAACACACAGGAGGCCTCCACCTTTATTTAGTGGTGGCAGGCTAACTACAAGAGAATTCTGGAAGACCTGCACAGTGAAGAGTCCAGGTCCAGATTACAAATCAGAGAGAAAGCAACACCTGGCTGGAACATGGAGTTACACAAGGCCATAGGGAGTCTTCCAGAACATGCTTAGTTCTTCATACAAGGGCCTTTGCTAGGAGGAGAGGAATCCTAACACCTTGGTTTGACTGTCTCCACCAACACCTGTAGGTTCAGTCCCCAGGAGACAGACACACACACACACACACACACACACAGCGTTTCCAGCCTGCTGCTGAAGGTCCAGGAGGCCCAGATCAGTTGGTAAAGAGTCTGTAGAGACATCCTGCAGCAACCTTCAAAAAATAATTTTTTCCCCCTTTGCTGAGCTAATGCAACAGAAAAAACCCAAAGGACAAACTCTTCTATACCTGTAGCAGTGCTTTCCAACAGGCCCCTACTGGAAAGTCCCTGACACTGGTTCTTTGCACTGTCCCAGGCACAAAGTGTCACCTCATGGCCCACTATTCTAATGCAGGGTTGAAAATTGCACGTTTGACCCAAATCAGCATCAATGTTTGTCTTCCATTCTATCTCTATTAGTCTCCTATCTATATATATAGTGTGTGTATATATATATATATATATATATATATATATATATGTCTTTAATTTATGTTTTCACCTATATTAGTCCTCTGTTCTATGAACTGACCCCTCCCCTATCTATTACATGGATGGAACATGGACTGTCAGCACCTATTTTACAACTTAGACATACAAGTCCCGTGAATCCACAACCGTGGAGGTTGAATCTTCCTTTTTTGAGCAAAAGCTTTCTCATGTATGTTCTAGTAACTTCTGGAAATTACTCTTTATTGTTGTCCATTGATGTTAGTAATCCAATTATGATTTGTCCTACACATCCATATACTTTGTTATGGCTGCACGGTTACAATTGAGATGTGATTGGCAATTTACTAAACATTGTGTTACTGCTCAAGCATTTAATACTTCCTATGATAAATAGCAGTTGGCTAAAAAAAAAATTTTGGAGTTTTCAATACATCCCTTCAAAATCAATTAGACAATCAGTTGCAGAATATTCATACACAGTTCTCTCAATATAGTTTTGAATCTATGGAACAGGAGTTTCATTGGTTAAACCCTGCTAATTGGTTTTCTGGCCTTAATATTAGAATCTTTATTATTCCTGGAGTAGGCTGTTTATTTTTTGGATTGTGTATAGGGATTATCTTTGCTATTAAATAGTTATGCCAGAAGGTTGATGAACAATGTCAAACTCTCACTATGATAGGACTGTTGGCAGATGCACAGTTGTATGTTTCATGCCTCAGTACTTAATAAAAAGGGGGCAATTGTAGGGACCTGGACCCATAATGTGTTTTCTCACAGGTTAGTTGCCAAACTCTGAGAACAAAGGGCTGGCCCTGTGGGCAGCTAAGAATCCTGAAGACAAGACTTAGTGTAACTTGGAGCCCTGCCCAGGTGACTTGGAGTTCTGCCTAACAGAAGAATGTCAGTCCTTATAGACTATCGTATGTAGCTTATCTTGTTCCTCTTCCCCCAAGTTATCCCCGTGAAGTGATTTTTTTTTTTTTTTTTTTGCGGCACTGGGGATTGAACTCAGGGGCATTCTACCTCCAAGCTACACCCCCAGCCCTATTTTTTATTCTGTATTTTCACTAAGTTGTGGGGTGCCTCACTAGGTAGCTGAGGCTGGCCGCGAACCCGGATCCTCTGGTCTCAGCCTCCCGAATGCTGGGATTACAAGCATGCGCCACCACGCCCGGCTTCCGTGAAGTGATTTTTATATTAACACATTAAGACCTGTTTGTTCTTGCCATACAATTTGGAATATTCTTAATAAAGACAGAGTGGCTATCAGCCTTTTCCTTCCCTATGTGAGTTTCTAAATTGAAGCTCACCCATCTCTAAGAAGATGACTGCATAGAAGCACTGTGGACCTTAACATATATATGAGTTTGGGGCTCCATGTCACTTCAAGTACCCATGGTGGGTTGATGCTGACCTTCCACCCAGAGGACAGGGAGATTATTGTATTTAATTTTTATTATATCACAAAACTCTTCATCAAAATCGGTGGATCTGGTCAGCACACGAGAGGACGTTGTTTTGTTGCATTGAGTTGTGTTTTTCTACGTGCTAATGAGCTTCAGCCTATCTTGCTCTGCCATTAGACTACTGGTGTCCTCCAAATCACCTTTGGTTATATTTGTCCACTTCCTGAGGTGATTGTGGTCTTGTTCTTTGTGGATTTTTTTTTTTTTTTGGTAGATTCTAGATATTAGTGTTTCAATATCATAAACAACGTCTTCAGGCTGTCATCCTGCTTTATTACTTATCATTTTATTATCATCCTTTGTGACTGCTGTGTCCCCTCAGATGCCTTTTTTTTTCTTTACAAGTATTATTGGTGCAGTGTAATTATACATCATAAACGAGGTTCAAAGTGATACAGACATGCATGCACACGTATCTTGGCATGTTTCCCTTCATAGACCCACTCCTTTTTTCCTTCCTCTGCAACCATGTCCCTTCTTATTCTCTTTTGCTCAAAACATATCCTTCAAGCTGGGCATGGTGCTCCACAGGTGTAACTCCAGCTCGTGCGAAGCTGAGACAGGTGGACTGCAGATTGGAGACAGGTGCTTGGTAACTTAACAAGACACATTTAAAAATAATATATTAGATAAAGCCAGGCATGGTGGCACACACTTGTAAATCCAGCCCTTGGGAGGCCGAGACAGGAAGATCTGGCTCACTAAGCAACTGAGCAGCCTTAGTTACTTCATCAGGCTCTCTGTTTCAAAATAAAGAATAAAAAAAAAAAAAATGACTGGAGCTGTAGCTCTGAGGTAATATGCCCCTGGGCTAAATCCCCAGTACTGCTAATAATAATAATAATAATAATAATAATAATAAATGCCAGACATGGTGCCACATGCTTATAATCCTGTTACTTTACAGCCTGAGACAGAAAGATCACAGGTTTGGGTTCAGAATCAGCAACTTGTTGAGGGCCTCAACAAGTTAGTGAGACCTTGTTTCAAAATAAAAACTAAAATAGGGCTGAGGGTGTAGCTCAGAGTTAGAATGACCCTGGGTCAAATCACCAGTACTACACACGACACACACACAAAGACTAAAAATAGGGTACTGGATAGAAAGAGGTAGGTAGGTAGGTAGTTGACAGGGACTAGGGAGGCCACATTCCACATCTTTGGACTGTGCACCCCTAACTCCCAGACAGGCTCAGTGAAAGGCCTCTGGGAACTTGGCCCTGGGGAAGACACCTGCAGTGATCAACCGCCTGCCCCTCCCACCACAGCCCCCCAGGCTGGGCTGCACGCATCTCCAGAGATCTGCAAGGAAGGTAGATGAACCTCTGCTTCCCAGGCCATTTTCCTGGAAGAACTGGCAATTACTACAGGTGCCAGAGACGACAGATATGAAGAGCAGAGAGCACTGGAGCAGAGGGACTCCCTGACTGGGGACAGGTGAGGACAGAGGGACAATGGTGCAGTGGGGCTTTACAGCCCTAGTGAGCTGGCGCCTGTTCACTCCGAGTCCACCTACTGCCCACAATTGCTCACTTTAAATGTGAATTGGGGACTCTAGGGTTTATTGTGGAGCAGGGAGTGCTCCTTATGCTCAGATGGAAGAGGGCGTTTTCGAGGCAGATGGACGAGAGTGTCATCATGGGAGCATGAGTTTGTGCATCACTCAAGGATTCTCCTGCCTGTCTGTGCATCCGTGTGTCCCTGCTCTAGACCCCTGTGGTTGCTGTTGCAAATTACTGCAAATCAATTGCATAAAACCAGAGAAAATTAGCTTGGCATGGTAGTGCACACCTGTAATCTCTACCTGGGAGGCTGAGACATGGGGGTTGTAGGTTCAAAGCCAGCCTCGGCAATGTAGTGAGACCTTTGGCAACTGAGCAGGACCCTGTTTTAAAAGAAAAGATAGGGTTGGGGGGATGTAGCTCAGTAGAATGCTCCTGGTTTCAATCCCCAGTGCCATAAAACAAGCAACCCGACAAACAACCTCCCCGCCCCTCCCCAGAAACTTACTCTCTAGTAGCCCTGGAGTCTATGAGTCTGAAAACAAGACATGTGCAGAGCCACACTGCTGCTGAGGACCCACAGAGAGAATCCTTCACCTCCTCCTAGTGGCTGCCTCTCTCCAACCTCTGGCTCCATCTGCACAGGGCCTTCTTTCTCCATGTGTCCCGACTTTGCTGGTGGGGACGCCAGTCACTGGAGCTAAAGTCCACCCTAACCCAGGATGATCGCTAGGTCCTCACCTTGATTGCATCCTCAAAGGCCCTGTTGCCAAAAAGGTCATGTTGTGAGGCCTCCAGTGGTCATGAATTTGAGGGCCATGCTGCTGGAGCAACACCAAGCCCTGGGGTGCACTGAGGCTGTGTCCCAAGTTGATCCCAGGCTGAGAGGAGTAACAGGTGTTGGATGAGTAAGAGGCCCGTCCACAGGTGTGAGCAGAGGGAGCGATGTGTCTCCATCTCTGGATGAGGGTTTCATGGATGTCCCTTCCACTGTGTATTTCAGAATCAGGGTACCTGTGTGTCATTGTGGATCCATCCTTGCTGCTCAGTCTTAGGTGGATCCCCAGGTGCACAAGCAGGAAGAGCTGCTCAGGCTGAACAGCATGAGGAGAGAGGGGGCCGGCACCAGATGGAGCAGCCGCCCTGCCTCTGTTCTAGCTGGGGCTCCACCTGGGGCCTTCAGCTGGGAGCAGGACTTGGCTTTGCTCCTCACCTGAATCCAGGTTCCTTCTGGGCACGGTGGTGAGCTCTGGCTGTTAATGGAGGGGTGAAGTAGAGGAAGGGAGATGGGCAGGTGCAGGAGAGCTCGAGGGCAGTGTTGAGTCTGGGTCCATCTGGTGGACTGGCAGGAAGTGAGGTCCAGACATGGTGGCAGAGGAAGAGGTAAGATGAGGAAGTGTACGAGATGAAAATTGTAGCTGGTGTTCTTATTATTGGCTCTACTGGTCACGTTTCTGTAAGCCCATAGGTAAGGGTGGGATGATCCTTCTTTGAGTCCAGGCGTACTGTCCACTTTTTTTTTTTTTTTTTTTTTTTTTTTTTTTTTTTTTGCGGTACTGGAGATTGAACTCAGGGTCATTCTACCTCCGAGCTATACCCCTAGCCCTATTTTTTATTCTTTATTTTGAGATAGAGTCTCACTAAGTTGCGGAGTGCCTCACTAGGTAGCTGAGACTGGCCGCGAACCCGAATCCTCCAGTCTCAGCCTCCCAAATGCTGGGATTACAAGCGTGCGCCCCCACGCCTGGCCTGTCCACTTTTTGAATGTGATATTCTCTCTCTCCTTTGTGAGTCATGTACTGGAAATTGATCTCAGGTCTTTCTACCTCTTAGCCACAACCCCCCAGTCCTTTTTATTTATTTATTTTTTTGAGACAGGGTGTTGCTAAGTTGCTGAGTGTCTCTCTGTATTGCTGAGGTGGCCTCAACCCTGTGTTCCTACAGTCTGAGCCTTCCAAGCAGTAGGATTACAGGACGCACACCACTCTCCACTTGGGGGCATGATTCTGAATCCTGTTAGCACCCAGCTGATCTTGGCTCTGACAGAACCAAGGAGCCATCCTGCAGGCAGGGTGGATGGCAGGGTTGAGATATTGGACCATCCCAGAATAAGCACTGGGGAGCCTGCCCAGAAAACAGTAGCTTGAGTTAGTCAATGATACATACATATGCATAAGTAAACGTATATTCAGAAAGATTTGTCAAACTTCAACTGCAGAATTTGAACTCCCGAGCAGATGACCTATCATCCTGGTTGGTCTGCCCAACCTACCAAGCCTGTTTAACTACTTCCTGGATTATGTATTTGTCATCATAAGTGACTATTTTGCCCCCTCAGGCATCTGTTCCAATTTGCTCACAACATATCCTGCCAAGCCAGGTGTGGTGGCGCATGCTTATAATCCTAGCACTGGGAAGGCTGAGACAGAAATGTTGAAGGTTCGAGGACAGCCTCAGCAAGTAATGAGACTCTGATCAACCTCGTGGGACCTTGTTTCAAAATAAAAATAAAATAGGACTAGAAGTGTAGTTAAAAGTAGGATGCCCCTGAGCACAATCCCTAACTCGCACGCGCCCCCCCCCCACTCCCATTAGCAAGAATTCTTTTATCTATTTATTTTTGTGGTACTGGGTATTGAAACTGAGGACAATCTAACTCTGAGTTACACCCCCAGGCCTATTTTTTAACTTTTATTTTGAATCAGGATCTCACTAGTTTGATGAGAGTCTCAATACTTCCTAAGGTTTCCTCAAACCTGCAATCCTCCTGTCTCAGCCTCCCAAGTACTGTAATTACTGGCGTGTGCCACTGTGCCCAGTCTCATTTGCTTGAATTCTTACAACAGGTGTCCGTTTGCACACACCTGTTGTTACTCCGCTCCATTGTTGTTTGCTGCATGTCCGAGGTCTCCATTCTGAACCACTTGGTCTGTGGTCCTGGTACTAGACCCCTGTGCTTTACTTGCACGGCTTTCTGGGATCTCACAAGGTCTGGGAAGACAATTTTCTACCTCTCCTTTCCTTCAGGTTTTTTCTGTTTCTCTCTCCTTCCTTCCTTCCTTTTTTCCTTCCTTCCTTTCTTCTTTCCTCCCTCCTTCCCTCCTTCCATCTCTCCTTTCCTTCATCTTTTACTTTTTTCTTTCTATCTCTCTTCCTTTCCTGTACTACAGATGGAACCCACAGGTGTTCTATGTCTGAGCTACACTCTCAGCCCCATTTTTATTTTATTTATTTATTTATTTTATTTATTTATTTATTTTTGCGGTACTGGGCATGGAACTCAGGGGCATTCTACCTCTGAGCTATACCCCCAGCCCTATTTTTTATTCTTTATTTTGAAACCGAGTCTCACTAAGTTGCGGAGTGCCTCACTAAGTAGCTGAGGCTGGCCGTGAACCCGGATCCTCCGGTCTCAGCCTCCCGAATGCTGGGATTACAAGCGTGCGCCAGCACGCCCGGGTCCCATTTTTATTTTATTCTTTGAAACATGGTCTTCTTACATGGCTGACACTATCTTTAGATCTTCCTTTCTCAGCCTCCTAAGTACTGGGATTACAGATATGCACCACCATGCCCAGCTCTTTTCCTTCATGTTTGTTAACATTGACTTAGTTATTCAAGGATCGTTGTTCTATCATAAAAGTTTTATAACAAATATGTCATCTTTCAAAAAATCCAAATAAATTAGTTTAAAGGGCTTTATTAACTGTATGGATTAACTTTGTGGAAGAATTAAACTCTTTTTACTGTTCTGTTCCAATATTGTTCATTTATTTCAATCATCTGTGTGTGTGTGTGTGTGTGTGTGTGTGTGAATGTGTGTGTGTGAATGTGTGTGTGTGAGAATGTGTGAGTGGTCCGTAACTGGAGATTGAACTCGGGCATTCTATCTCTGAGGTATACCCCCAGCCCATTTTATTTTATGTTATTTTATTTTAGGTACTGGGGATTGAATGCAGAGGTGTTCTACCTATGATCTACTCCCCTGCTCTTTTTATTTTATTTTTGGTACTTGGGATTGAACACAGGAGCATTCTACCTCTGAGCTACACCCCCAGCCCTTTTTGCGTTTTAGCTTGAAACACAATCTTGCTAAATTGCTGAGGGTCTTGCTAAATTGCAAAGGTTGACCTCCAACCTAAAATCCTCCTCTCTCAGGCTCCCAAGTAGTAGGATTATAGGAATGCACCACTGCTTTGGGGTATGTTTTATATTAAAGAATGGCTTAACTGATCTCTGGGGTCTATTGTGCCCAAGGTTAAACTAATTCCTTGATATTTCTTATTTTAAGTAGTGTGTGTGTGTGTGTGTGTGTGTGTGTGTGTGAGAGAGAGACTTGGGATGCTACGAAGGCATTATATCTCTTGCAAATGTTGGTGGTTATATTTGTGAGTAGAGTGAAATCATTTTAAAAAAAGGTTGAATTTCTCATTTATAGATGAGAGAGCTGGGCATGGTGGTGCACGCTTGTAATCCCAGCATTTGGGAAGCTGAGACTGGAGAATCACAGGTTCGCGGCCAACCTCAGCTGTTTAGTGAGGTCCTCCGCAACTTAGTGAGACCACACAGAACATGAACTAAACCATTTAACCATTGTAAAGAATGAAAGCTGTAGCTCAGAGGTAGAATGTCCCTGGGTTCCATCCCCAGTACCACACACACACACACACACACACACAAAAAAAAAATTGGAGAGAGGGCCAGGTGTGGTGGTGCACGCTTGTAATCCCAACATTTGGGAGCCTGAGACAGGATGATCCGGGTTCGCGGCCAGCCTCAGCTACCAAGTTGAGGCACTCTGCAACTTAGTGAGACCCTGTTTCAAAATAAAGAATAAAAAAATAGGGCTGGGGGTGTAGCTCGGAGGTAGAATTCCCCTGGGTTCAATTCCCAGTACTGAAGGGGGGAAAAAAAAAAGATAGAGACGGGACTGAAAATGGTGGCCCACCCTGATAATCTCAGGACTTGGAGGGCTAACACAAGAGGATCACAGGTTTAAACCCAGCCTCAGCAATGTAATTTGCCTCTCAGCCACCTAGCAAGATCCTGCTTCCACACAAAATATAAAAAGGGCTGTGGGTATAGCTCACAGGCAGAATCGAATCCTCAGTAACACACACCAGTAAAACACATACACACAAATACACACACACATATGCACACTCAGAGGGCTGGAAATGAAAGTGTGACAGGTGACATAATATAAATGCTGTGTGTCTGCCTTCGGTATGGAGGTCAGTGTGAGTGAGCGGGGCTGTCTTCACTGATCATTTCTGTCTCCACATGCAGTACCACCCCAGCCCTGGGTCAGCAGCTGCTCATGCGTGGAATGCTGGGAATACTGCAAGCAGGTCTGCCTGCGGGGATTGACCATCACAATGCTCAGTAGAGAGCGGGTGCAGCACGTCACTTTTACAATGGTTAAATGGTTTAGTTCATGTTCTGTGTGCTCTCCAGTTTGGACATGAGATTGTGGGGCCTGATACTTCTCTTTGCTTCACACCACAGCTGTCCGAGTGCATCTGTTTAATGTCATTCCCAGATTTAAAACCGCCTTTTATGTATGGCCGTATCATTCTGCTGTATAGAGTGAGTGATGGAAAGTGTATGCCACCAGCCCTGCAGATCCTCCCAGACTGGGAAAGGGATATGTTCATGTGCAGAGAGCTAGGCAGTCTTGAGTTTTCCTATGATGGGAACCTCATCTAAGGAAATCCATGGTCACTCCCCCCATAAGCACAGAGGGAAGTGGATGCTTCAAGGTAGCTTCTCATACTTCTGTTCCTAAGCTCACACTGTCGCCTCTGCTACAAATGCTGTTCCACATCACCTGGAAACTCCATGTCCTCCAGGTAAAATGACACCAATTCCATGAATGTGGTTAGATTCACACTCCCTTCTGACTGTATTCTTGCAGCATGCTACCCTGTTATCTTTTCTCATTTGAGCCAAAAAAAAGTTTTGAGTGCATTCTACCTCTGAACTGCACCCCCAGTCCTATTTATTTATTTATTTCTCCTGGTACTGGGGATTGAACTCAGGGGCATTCTATATCTGAGCTATACCTGCAAGCACTTCTTAAATTTAATTTAATTTTAATTTTGAAGTAAGGTGTCATTACTTACTGAGGCTGCCCTCAAACCTGCAATCCTCCTGTCTCAGCCTCCCAAAACTGTGATTATAGGCATGTACCTGAAAGACCCGACTGGCCTTCTGTAGCCTCTCCTCCGTCCTAGGACGTATGACGACCCAATCACGCACAGGAGACGCGTCTTGATGTAACCACAAGAGGTTTTATTTAGCTCAGAAACCAGCGCTGGGACCCAACTCAGAGGAGTTGAGTACGGAGCAAGAAGTTCAGGCCTCTTTTATAGTCTAAAAATGCATAGTCACTTGAGTTTGAGTACGTTTAAGGGAGGAGAGTATACACATACATGATTGGGCATATTCAAGGGAGGGGAAGTATGCACGTACATGATTGGATTATTTTAACCTAGGAACACAGCAAACTTATGGAATTTAAACCTTCATCAAACAGTTTCCATGTCTTATCTATGGTATGTTCTGTTTCTCCCCCTGCCCGGGTCAAGTTGTTAATCATTTCTCTAGGCCATCCGGTCTTTGCTTGGCCTTCTGGCCTCTCCTACCAGCTTTGTGGGCCTGGCCTTCTCCAGGGGCTTATCAGGAAGGGGGAGTATTGCGGGGTTTTCCTACTCAGACCTATTCCTAGGGTGAGGCCAGCAACTCCCAACTTATCAGACTCTGCAGGGTGCCAGTGTGAGGCCTACAGATTCAATCCAAAGGCCCCAAAACAAGACTACAGGTAATCTCCAGACAGCAGATAAGCCAGTGGAACGAGAACCTGCATTTACCAATGGGGACAAATCCCCTAAAATGAGATTCCCTGGTTCTCTCTTAACTGTTATTCCAACAGGAGAGATGCTACAAAAGTTCCCACAAAGGGAAACAATCAAATCCCAGCTTCCTCAGTAAAAAGGGGCCCAAACATGAGGAACAAGGAGCTATGGAGTGTACCCCAAGGGGGACTTCCCCAGATGGCCAAGGTTGTGGCGACTTGACTTACTGCATTCA
>PVLC010043006.1:0-12665 GCA_004027655.1 Graphiurus murinus | reverse complement strand
ACTGGGGATTGAACTCAGGGGCATTCTACCTCCGAGCTATACCCCCAGCCCCATTTTTTATTCTTTATTTTGAAACCGAGTCTCACTAAGTTGCGGAGTGCCTCACTAGGTAGCTGAGGCTGGCCGCGAACCCGGATCCTCCGGTCTCAGCCTCCCGAATGCTGGGATTACAAGCGTGCGCCACCACGCCCGGCTGTTTGTTTGACTTTTTCTATTCAGGACTGTTTCAGATCCTTCCCATACGATCTGAGAGCATTAAATCTAAGTCTTAAAATACCAACACATGTGAATCCGACCTTATTTACCTTTTCACACCAAAGACATAATTATTTACCCTTGAAATATTTACATTTTAATGACGAAAGTAAGATTTACCTACGTAAACATAAACTTTAAAATTTTAGACAAACATGGATGACATGGTATAGAATATGCTGATATAGGAGAAGTAAACTAGGAGAGTTCAATGAGTTCCAGAGCCCTAAGTTTATAAAGGAAGCTACTTAGCCTTTTGTTTTAAAATTACAAAAAAGCACTTTGAGATCTTCAGGATCATCCCTGTTATCATGCCAGGCATTATTGGAAAAAGAAAATTGTGCAATCATCAGCAAGTAAGTTAAACTCATTGTGATTAGTGAATTGGGAAAGATAAGAAAGTAAAGTTTACTACTCAAATAGAAACTGATAAAAGAACATAATCAGTTCTCTCAACCTTGATCACAAAAAACAAATAAATAAATAAATAAATAAAGTGTAAAAGAAAAGCAGTAAAGATGTGCAGCTTTAGGATTGCAACTATATGCACCATGTACTGTCTCTTTTCTATAATTCTGTGGCAAAATTTGACCTTAAGAAACACTTTTGAAAGATAATGACAGTGACTTTGTGATTTATATACACTTAAAATTAGAGAAAAATTTAGGAATTTCACACAAATAGTTTCAGACATATTTTCTTTCCCAAAAATGAGCAATAATGCACTTAAAAAAAAACAAGAGAACTAAATGGAAAGAACGTGTTCCAAACTTGCATAAGACCACAAGTGGAGCCAGGATCACAGGTTCTAAGCAAGCCTCAGTAATGTAGGGAGACTCAGCAACCTAGCAACAGTGTTTTAAAACAAAAAGTAAAAAGGGTTGTGGGTATAGCTCAGAAGTAAGATGCCTCTGGGTTCAATCTCCAGTACCACAACACACACACACACACACACACACACACACACATACACACACACACACACACAGTGCCTATATAGGCCACAACTCATCTTTTTTCAAAAGTATTTCATTTCAAATGGTCAGAGTAGGCACATCCTTTATTTTCATTACGACTTCATTTATTCTTGGCAGTATAGCAACTGTCATATATTTTAGAAATAGTGCTAATATGGGCAAACACTAGAAAATCTTTAAAGCTTAACAAGAGGAAAACTTTATAGAGTGTGAAAAAACTCCTATTGCACCGTATCTTCATTTTTCCCTTGGTGACTTTTATGTTAGAACGACTGCTGAGATTTTAATACTGACGCATTTAGTTCATCCAGACCTAAGATAAGGAGTGATCAGAGCTTTTACATGATATAAAAGACTCGGTGTTAGAAAGATTTTAGATTATCAGAAAATCTAAGTTTTAACTATTTTACTCTCAGAGATTTACACCCAGTATTTCCCTTCATTCTAATGTGATTTGTTAAGGATACATATGTAAAGAAACACATCATCTATTATTTTTGTATAACATTTTTTTCTGACTTCATGCAATAACTAGATATGAAGGTTAATTTTACAACCTCACAAACAGTATGTCATGAAATTCCCCTAGAGTTATACTAGGTGGAATAGAACAAACTGAATATGTACACACACAAACACGTATTTTGCTAATTTTAATGATCTGGTAAAGATTTCAGACCGAGAACATCCCTAATAAAGAGTACTACTATAGGATAAATAGCTTGGCTAAAGAGAAAATTTTAAAATAAATCTCACTAATCATTAGTCCTTGAGTCAATTAAAATTTGACAGGTCTCTGAATGTAGACACATACACATACCAAAAGTATAATTTTTTTTGTTTTTGTTTTTGCGGTACTAGGGAGATTGAACTCAGGGGCGTTCTACCTCCGAGCCACACCCCCAGCCCTATTTTTTATTTCTTATTTTGAAACCGGGTCTCACTAAGTTGTGGAGTGCCTCACTAGATAGCTGAGGCTGGCCTCAAACCGGGATCCTCCGGTCTCAGCCTCCCAAATGCAGGGATTACAAGTGTGCGCCATCAAAAGTATAATTTTTGAGAACTTGTCGTCTTAGTCTGCCTAAGTGGCTATAACAGAATTCTATGAAATTGGTAACTTATAAGCAACATAAATTTGTTTCTCCTTGTTCCGGAGGCTGGGAAGTCCCAGATCAAAGAAGAAAAGTTGAGAATCTGGTGAGGAGCTGGGATGGAATCTGCTTGCTGTGTCCCCATGATGGGAGGGGGCAGCTAGCCTCCTGAGTTTGGCTTTATAAGTTCATTAACCCCCCAACAATGAGATCTCATGAGACCTCATGATGTAATCACTCCTCAAAGTCCTCACTTCCTAATAATATCACTGAAGGCATTAGGAGTTTCAAATATGAAGTACATGTGATGCATAGAGATGCATAAGGAAGAGATAAACATGAGAGAAATCAATAAAACCTTGTTTTGCCTTGAAGGAATTTAGGAATGGCCAGTTCTTAGAGAATATATAATCTGATTAGAGTGTTAAATGTAACACAAGTGAATAAAAGTACAGAAAAAATAAGTTTTGTGTAGTGTAGTGAGAAGCCTCTGTGCTGTAGAAATTCAGAGGGATTGGTTGTTAAAAGAAGCTTCCGATGCATGTGTATCTATGTTTATAGGGGCTCAATTCACAATAGCCAAACTATGGAAGCAGCCAAGATGTCCAACCACAGATGAATGGATTACAAAACTATGGGATATGTACACAATGGAATTTTACTCAGCCATAAAGAAGAATAAAATCATGTTATTTGCAGGGAAATGGATGCAACTGGAAAACATTATGTTAAGTGAGATTAGCCAGTCACCAAGAGTAAAGAAGCATATGTTCTCCCTAATATGTGGATGCTAGGGAGAAGATGGGACATAGGAGGGTCTCCAGATGAAAAGGAGATATCCTAGATAAGCAAAGAAGTTGATTTAATTGTAGTGGATGCACAGGGCAGAGGGATACCCTAGGGCGCATGATGTACATACACAATCATATCAAGGTCACTCACTGAACTGAACCTGAGGAGGAGGGAGGGCGAGGGAATGGGGTGGGAATTGGGGAAGGGGTCAAATGAGAATTGTGTGCAAATATGTTGTTAACAACTTGTACTTAACAAAGATGTATGCTACAATGCACGAATTACTACAATAAAAAATAAATTTAAAAAAAAGAGGCTTCATAAAGAAGATGAGATTTGAATCAGCTTAATGAATGGAGGTCATGGAAAGGCTTATGTGAGCAGCCAAAGTTTTTCTTTGGAGTTGGAAATATGGGTCAAAGTACACAACCCAGAACACAGAAATGGACACCAGGGGATCTCTAGTGTCATAACTGAATGATGAACCAATGGAGCTAGTGGGAAATGTACTGGATTAGTGGTGCACGCATTTGTCTATCAGTATGTTCAGAGGCATCTAATAGAGATTCAACTAAGCATCTCAAATGAAGAATATTTTTTTTCCACCAAACAAGGATTCTGGAAGTGGACTGTTCAGGGATGACAGCTTTTAAGACAGCAATAGACTAAAGCTCCTTCTTACCTTTTCCTCTGTCAGTCTAATCAACTCTAGTACTGATGGTTACAACATAGTTCCTGAACTAGAAGAAGAGAATCTGTGTTCCAGGCAGTTCAAGGGCAAAGACAAACCTAGCTTTTCTGAACTCTACATCTGGTAACTTGTTTTTCTCATTAGCTAAAATCAGGTTGCATGATCCTCTCCAATCCAGAACCATGCCACATGGTCACCTAGGAAGTTATATTCTGTGTTCTTTTATTATTTCTTGCTCACACTGGCATTATTATTCATCAGAGAAGAAAGTATAAGGGAAAATATATATGTTGAAAAAGCAATCTACTTAAGGTAGGTCTAAAAAAGCTTCAGTATGCAAAAAAAAAAAAAAAAAAATAGATGAAATGTATTAGAAAGTATTAGACTATCACAAGTTCCCCGAAGCAATTTGGAAGATAAATAAGGTTTCATAAAACTGAGTTTGGCAGCAGTGGTTGCGGTATAGATACAGGCAATCATAGAAGGAGGGAGAATGACCTAGAACTATGCTGTAGTTTCATATATAAGGGAGCCAGGACTTGTGTGCTGAGAATAGAAACAGGAAAATGGTAGTGCAGACCTGAGCAAAGGGCCATCTTACATAGATGCTGAAATAGAGGAAAATTTATAATTATGTGTTTTCCAGCCTGCACAAGTTTTGAAAACTATAAGGCCAGCTTTTGATTAAAAAAGTAAAACATAGGAAAAGTCAGAGAAATGTTTAAGGTCAAAAAGCATCAATGAGAACCCAGGTTAAACTCAAATTTCCTTATTTTTAGTGCAATACTCTTTTAAAATAGAATTTTCATGCAATATTTATTTCAGGTAGATATATACATATATGTGTATAATTATATACAATAAATATATGCACAAGTGCATATTTAATAAAAATTTATATTTTTATATTTTATAAATTTAATGAGTTTCCCTTTGTTTTTTTGAGTTGCAAGAAGACTAGATATTCAGAGTATGGTTTTAAATAATTTTTATTGCTATTTCTTATATTACAAAAAAGTTACAGCATGCTTCTGCTACTGTATTATTAATATATTGCTGGAAATTACATTTCTAGCCTGAAGAAACAAAAAGTAAACAAGTTAAGATGCACAGGATCTTTTAAAATATTAGAAAGTGAGGAGAATTTCTCTGTACTGATATAGATTTGAGAATTTTTATTTGCATGATTGTCATAGGAAAGTTGCTGTAAGCAAACAATTGTTATAGAAGGATTTTTTAAAATTCATGGTGTTGGCTTTTTGATTAAAAAAAAGCTATTCACTCAGAATTTTTATTTTACTAAAATTTTACCTGTGTTCACCAGCTGTATGTGCTCTCAGCGCTAACATTCCTCATAACCATTAGTTCCAAAGAAAGAAGACATTTCCCAGATGAATATCTTGCTCGCCGTCTAGGTTTTCCTGCTATAGAATCTAACTAATATAGCAAAGCACCAGTAATTTTCTATTTCCCACAAATCTCCATAGTTGCTCCATACTCATCAAAACTGACCACTACTATGGTCCATTTTCTTGGGTCCTTACTTTTTTTCTTGATAATGGATCAATAAATTTAAGTTAACATACATGTTTTCTATAAAAATTTAGTATATTTTATACTCCTAGGTAGTATTTTCCTTTTAATGATATATTTTAATGGAATAAATAAAGCGAGGATTTTGAGAATAGGTGGAAAGTAAGTATACATCTTTTTAGGTACAATCATGAATCACATATTTAGCATTTATGCAATTAATGTATATTTCTAGATTATCTGTGACATGACAGAATCCAATTCCAATAAGTATAGACAAAGTTTCTGCACTCATAGAACTTAAAGTGTGGTGAAAGTCCAAATGTTAACCTTACAAAGAAATGCAAAATTCCAAACTGAAATGAATTCTATAAATATACAGTCTTCTTAGAACAATCTTGAAGATGAGACTGTGGGTAAACAGAAGAACAGTTTCTTCTAAATATTTCTTCTCTTAATATAAGCATCTTTGTTTTTCTTTTACCAGAACCTTCAATTGACATGCATATCTTACTTTATTTTCTGAAATTGAATATTTTTTTGTGGTACTGGGGATTGAACTCAGGGATGTTCTAACCCGAGCTATACTCTCAGTTCTATTTTTTAATCCTTTGTTTTGAAACAGGGTCTCACTAAGTTGCAAAGGGCCTCACTAAGTAGCTGAGGCTGGCCGCAAACCCAGATCCTCCTGTCTCAGCCTCCCAAGTACTAGGAATACAAGTGTGCACCACCACGCCTGACTTTGAAATTGAATATTTTAAATACACTTACATGATCACAGATTTACAACTAAAGCAGTATTTTTTCTAAATGTGTCATTCATTATAAAAACCATGTATAGATTGAAAACAGATTTTAAAGAGAATGAAAAAAACAATAAATGTAGGAATTATTTTAAAGTACATGTTAGAAACAATTATGCTAGAGTTGATTAGACTATTTTAGGGAAGAGATTAAACTTTTTCTGGAGTATAGAATAATTTCTCCATATATTTTATAATGATGACTATTAGATCTTGGAAACCTTATAGTTGGAAAAGTAAACAAGAGGTTCTCCAAAAGGCACAAAAATGATGAAGGAGTTGGCAAATAGGTCTTTTGAGTAATGATAAGATTGAAGGGTTTGAAATAACTTCGTGTGCAAGAGAAAACACTTAGTAATTTATTAATAGTCTTCAAATGGGTAAAGACCAAAGAGGAGATGGTAACCAGATGTTCTTGATCTCTACAGTGGAAAGAACAAGAATTAAAAGAGCTAAAAGTACAGCCAGAGGGATCAAAGACAGACATAACTTCAAGACAATAAGGGAAGATAAGTTCAACAGGAAACCACACACACACACAAAAAAATGCAGTTTCTGCTATCTGCCTGATACTGCTTAGGTACAAATCTGTATGAGGGAGTCTCTTTGCCTTATCTCTCTAATTACTTGCATATAGCATCAAGACAGAACAAGTTCTTAGGAGGTGATTAACTAGAAACCAAATTAGTAGTAAGAGAGTCAGAGGAGGAAAGAAAGGCAACCTATTTCAAAACAATAACAATGATTTCATATTTTGTTCTCAGAAAAAGAACTAAATTGAAATTTGGCTGAGTTCCTGTCTAAAAATCTCATTTCCTTACTAGATGAAATCCAGGATTACTTTGAGGTTTATTAGCCACCAATAGGAAAGAAACTTGATTGACAAACTCTGGATATCTATGCTATTTTTCAACAATCTTGGATCTTAGTGAGACATAACATATCATCTTTGAGTCTTTTACAAATAAACTTGGTAAAAAAAAAAAACTTAGTTTTTTCTTATACATTGAAAATTAGTTGTTAAGAATTGAAGTAAAGGAGCCGGGCATGGTGGTACACATTTGTAATCCCAGTACTTGGGAGGCTGAGACCAGAGGATCCGAGTTTTTGGCCAGCCTCAGCTACTTAGTGAAGCCCTCCATAGCTTTGTGAGACCCTGTTTCAAAAATAAAGAATAAAAAATAGGACTGGGGGTGTAGGGGGTGTAGCTCAGAGGTAGAATGCTCCTGAGATCAATTCCCAGTACTGCAAAAACAACAACAACAAACAAGAATTCAAGTAAAGGGATGGGGATAATAAGAACATCAACCTTTCAGGGGCAAGATATGAAGATTACCCACCACCATTTGAATCTTAGTGTTAGTGATAATAAGAGCAGTTATAGCCGGGCGTGGTGACGCACACTTATAATCCCAGCATTTGGGAGGCTGAGACCGGAAGATCCAGGTTTGCGGCCAGCCTCAGCTACCTAGTGAGGCCCTCCACAACTTAGCGAGACCCTGTTTCAAAATAAAGAATAAAAAATAGGGCTGGGGGTATAGCTCGGATCCTCCAGTCTCAGCCTCCCAAATGCTGGGATTACAAGTGTGGGCCACCACGCCCGATTAAGTATCACTATACTTAGGATGAAAGCCAGCTTGTTTCTATGACTTAATATTTTCTCCATACTCTTCACCACATTCATTTTTCATTACTGTTGTATCTTTAATTGAGTCACTACTTTTTTTTTCTTAACATTAATCATATTACTTCCCATTTCTCTACTATTTAGCTCAACTTATGCACTATTTCTGGATTAAATTTTTAAAAATATGGCTATAATAACATACCACTACTAAAATTTTCTTGACTTCCTACTGCCAGCATAAAATATTATTGTAGTTGTCATCATTGAAATCTCTTTTATTTACTGAGCATTTTCTGTATGCCAAGAACTATAGTGAACACTTCATATATTCTGTCTCACTTTGTGCCAAGTATATTGAAATTTATATGTTATTATTATTTTATAGCTGAGAAACTGAGGTTTAGAGATATTTCTGTAGATTGGCCAAAGCTATAAAACAGGTAAAAGTTGGACTACACAAGCCTTTGTTCGGCACTTTCCAAAATAAACTTCAAGTTTTTTCTCTGTCATCCAAAATCTGAATCTGTCCCAAAATGCCCTTGATTTTATAAAATTTTCCAGTGTTGATAGCCCTTCAATTCCAGCTCTTCAAAGTCAGTTTTTCCTTCTGGCTAAACAAAATTGAACATTTCTCTAAACAACAAAACCACATATTTGTGTGTATTGTTCACCATAAGTGATTTTGCACTTGCTTAATTATTTAGCTTATTTTTCTTCATAGGGTAAAATATGTTACGTGGACAAGATCAGTGTTTGACTCAAATATTCTTTCCTTACAGAGATTGGATCTGTTACTTGTTGAAAAGAATCATGTTCTTCCTTGTGCTGAGTAAAATTCCATTTGTACATATACCACAGTTTTGTAATCCATTCATCTGTTGATGGACATTTTGGTTGGTTCCATAGTTTGGCATTTTGGTTGGTTCATAGTTTGTGAATAGTGCAGCTATAAACATAGATGCACATGCATCGGTCTGATAGTTTGGTTTCCATTCTTTTGAGTAGATACCCAGAAGTGGTATTGCTGGATCATATGGTAGGTTCATTCCCATTCATCTGAAGATCCTCCATACTGTTTTCCAAAGTGGTTGTTGCACTAATCTACAATCCCACCAATAATGTTTTAGAGTTCCCACTTCTCCACACCCTCTCCAGCATTTGTTGTTGTTTGTGTTCTTGATGGTTGCCATTCTGATTGGAGTTAGGTGAAATCTCAAGGTAGTTTTGATTTGCATCTCTCTGATTGCTAATGATGTTGAACATTTCCTCATACATTTATTGACCATTTGTATTTCTTCCTTTGTGGATGTCTATTTAGTTCACTTGCACATTTTTGATTGGGTTGTTTTCTTAGTGGTAAATTTCTTGAGTTCTCTGTATATACTGGTCATCAGTCCTCTATGAGAAGAGTAGTTGGTAAAAAAATTTCTCCCATTCTGTGGGCTCTCTGTTGAGGTTCTTGGTAGTTCCCTTTGCTGCACAGAAGCTCTTCAGTTTAATGCAATTTCACATATTGATCTTCCTTTCAATTTCTTGTGCCTTTAGGGTCTTGCTGAGAAAGTTTTTAGCTGTGCCTATGTATTGAAGTGTTGGACCTATGCTCTCTTAAAGTAGCTACAAGGTCTCTGGTCTGACTTCCAAGTCTTTGATCCATCTTGAATTGACTTGTGCAGCATGAGAAAGTGGGGTTTATTTCTGAGGGGCCTGGAAAACATATGTTAAGTGAGATGAATCAGGCACAAGAAGTAAATCATCGAATGCTCTCCCTAATTTATGGATTATAGGGAGAAAATGGGTCATAAGAGGGACTCTAGACAAAGAAATAAAACCCTAAATAAGCAAGAAAGTGACCTATCTGAAGGTGACAGGTGGTGGGGAAAGGGAAACACCCTAATGCACAGGATGTACATTCACAAACATATCAAAATCCATCACTAAACCGAACATGAGAAGGGGAAGAGGGAGAGAATGGGGTAGGAATCAGGACAGGTTTAAATGTGTGCATGTATGTCTCTACCAGATTGTACCTCACAACAATGTATGATGCAATGCACCAATAAAAGCATTAAAAATAAGTAAATAAATAATGCAAAAAAGAAAATAACCATGCTGTATTTCTGTCTGAATTAAGATGGGAAATATACTTGTACTATTACCAGAATTTTAGTTAGGCCTTAGGAAATATTGACAGAGAGAGGTGATAGATGTGGAGTAGTTACAAAGGAAGTGAACATTTATCAACTGAGTTCTTAACAAACAGAATAGATTGTTATTGTCTATGACAGTTTCCAAATTGTTCTATCTGGAAAAGAGGGATGGGAATGAAGATCACCTAAAATTGCATTCTAATTATTTCATCTCATGGGTGAATAAATAATGAAATATGAGTCCACTGTTACAGCTACTTAGGAACATATCCTGACATTTTTTTCTCTTTCATGTGTGTGTGTGTGTGTGTGTGTGTGTGTGTGTGTGTGTGTGTGTAGGTATGTTACAAGAACCTTAGTTGATTTAGACAAATTTCCAAAGTCTGGCTGTCATTTATTCACTCACTTAAATCTTCAAGGATGAACTTTACATTTCATGAAAATTTTATATTCATATTTGAGTTTGGAAAGAAAGGAAGAGAAGAAAAATGCTCATGTCATTTTATTGCTTCCCTTTTTCTGGTTAAGGCAAATGTATAACCATATGAAATATTAGACATGGAAAATAAATTAGCTATGTTAATATAGGGTATAAAAGTCTAAAATCATTTGCAATGCATGGTGAAGTTGTGAGCAAGGCAGGAGCTATTTCACTGAAACTATTTGACATATAGACTATTTGCTTCTTTGTGGAGTGATGTTGCTGAGAGTGTAGTGCTGAATGATGATGAAGTAATACTGTGCACAAACCTCTGCTTGGTTCCCAATAGGAAAACATGCCTTAGTCACAAGTAATAAAGTAAACACAGAAGCTGCAAAAATCCATCACCAGAGGAAAACAATAATTTAAATGAGTGATAAAAAAGGCACTTCATCTATGCATGATAAGAAACCAGTGAACAAAACAAATTATACACCACACCAGAATGGCTCACTGCCCAAAGAAATTGCAAACAGCTTATAATGAGAGAGAAGATAAAACCACAGAGACTCAAAAATGAAAGGAGAGTATCCCTCAAACAAAGAATACCAATGTTCTGTTCCTAAAAAACCCACCCAGAGTGCTCTGAGTTGCAGGGATTATGTGCCAGGAACATAGAGCCATTAAGGATGAATGCCTTGGGTGGCATTTTGGATCAGAGAACATTACCCTCAAGGAGGCATAATTTGTCATATATAAACACTCCTAACAATGCACCACCTGTATTACATTTCTGTCTCCAAGTTACCGTTTCCTTCAAGTCCAAATAACTGGACCAAAACATGGCACAGCTTTTGCTACTTACAATAATGTTTACTACTGATATCCACAGACTTCTGTAGATGCTTTTCTGTAGATACTTTTATGCCAGAAGTATTATAAGAGCAGTTTTCATTACAGAAACTGAACCACAGAAATAGTAATTTTCTGTGCTATAGGGTGAGCCAATATCAGTCCCCAGACAAAGCTTGCCTGAACTCAAATATTAACTATTATAAAATCATGTTTTTATTGACTTATTATATTGTTATTAGTATTTACAGAAGAATTCTCATAATTTCAGTGTCTATAGTACAAATAAATGTTTAGGAATATGGAGTTTTTATATAATCATGTATTTAAAATAAATTCTCAGGATTAATAGATAATAATTTAGACATAGATATGGAGTTTGAGGTGCACTAGATAGTAAGATCTGTATTCAGGTGGTAATTCATTTTTATGGATCAAATGACCAAAGGAGATTGTTGACCATGAGAAATAATGATGATCAATTGAAGAATGAAGCTCAGGGAACTTTGACCATTTATTATCATGGAGAAAAAATGAGAAAAACTTCAGAGAAAAAAGAAAATTCAAGACAATGCCTCAGAAGTAAAAGTAAACCAAACAAAATACTAACTGGAAGAAAAATTGGAATTGGAGAATTCAAAGTCATATGGGTGAAAGAAAAATTTTTTAAAAAAGGCTAGAGAACCTTTGGAAATAAAGAGATAATTTAAGGACCCTTAACATTAAAAATTCAATAATGTTACAAAAATAAAGGATCATTTAAGAATCCTTAGCCATACTGTGATAAAAACATACTAAAAAAAGATCAACATGTCAGAATGAGTACAAAAGTATCACTCTCACCATAAAAGATAAGTTTGCATTAAATCTAAAATACAAGTAAGTAAAGACAGTAATAACAGGAGACTAGAGAGTTGGAGAAAGCCATACAAACTGTGTAGGTCAGCCCTTTTCTCAATATAATTCTTAAGAGATGGCAATATATTCTCTTTCCTTGGCTCTGGTTATACCAATTTGCAAAGGCTACTAGCAAGATTTTGGAAGAACAATGAGGTGTAATGCCCCAATCTCAAATCTCTGGCGTTTGGCAGTACATTTTACAATTCTCCAAGACTCTTGGAGATAAGATAAAAGAAACTAGTAGGGCATCAGTGAAAAGATTGTTGAAAATTTTAAAAAAGTGAGTAAAAATTCATATTCAGAAATGCTAACAAAAAAAAAACAGTTATTAGAGCAATAATGAAAATTAAAAAAAAAAAAAAAAACTGAGAGAGCAGAAAGATGGCAACTGAGAGAAACACCTCATCTTAGGCACTGTAAAACTCAAATCAAAACTGCCATAGCTGAGACCGGAGGATCCGGGTTCACGGCCAGCCTCAGCTACCTAGTGAGGCACTCCGCAACTTAGTGAGACTCGGTTTCAAAATAAAGAATAAAAAATAGGGCTGGGGATATAGCTCGGAGGTAGAATGCCCC
>PVLC010043005.1:0-12717 GCA_004027655.1 Graphiurus murinus | reverse complement strand
TGTAGCTCCGAGGTAGAATGCCCCTGGGTTCAATCCCCAGTACCACAATAAATAAATAAATAGCTGGGGTTGTAGCTTGGAGGTAGAATGCCCCTGGGTTTCATACCCAGTCTCTCTCTCTCTCTCTCTCTCTCTCTCTCTCTCTCACACACACACACACACACACACACACACACACACACACACAAAAGTAGCTAATACTGTTCGAGAATCTACTTGGTACCAAGCAGTTTGAATCTCCCAGCGATCTTACAAGGCAGGTACTTTTACCTCCCCTATTATACAGAGGAGAAAATAGTCCCCCAAAGCAGTTAGTGATTTGAAGAAAGTCTTATGGGTAGCCAGGCATGGTGGTGTGCACCTGTAATCCCACTACATGGAAGGCTGAGACAGGAGGATCAAGGACAGATTGAAGGACAGCCTCAGCAACTTAATGAGATTCTCAGCAACCTAGTGAGACCCTTTTTCAAAATAAAAAAATAAAAAAAAAATTTTTTTTAAAGGGCTGGGTTCACGGCCAGCCTCAGCTACTTAGTGAGGCTCTCCACAACTTAGTGAGACCCTGTTTCAACATAAAGAATAAAAAAATAGGGCTGGGGGTATAGGTCGGAGGTAGAATGCCCCTGAGTTCAATCCCCAGTACTGCAAAAAAAAAAGTAGAATAAGTAGAATGCCTTCTGGGTTCCATCTCTAGTATGAAGGAGGAGGAGGAGGAGTTGGCATCATACGGGTGATGAGTGGCTTGAACTCTGAACTCTGACCCCAGGTGGTCTGGATGAAGCCTGTGACACCAAGATCTTCATGTCCCCTTTCTAGAACCCCAGCCTCAAGTTGCAAAAGGAAGGAAGGCATGTAAATATCTGTGACTCTTGTTAAAACATTTTTTTTCATCTTGTTTAGAAAATATACTAGTTTAATTTCAAGAAGCAAATTAAGAATTAAAAGCCCAGTTTTACTTAGAAGGCTGAGACAAGAGGATTGTAGGTTTGAGAGCGCCTCAGCAACAGAGTGGAAACGCTGTGTGTGTGGTGGCAGAGCACTTGTAATCCCAATGCCAGCTGCAGCTACTTAGTGAGGCCCTGTTTCTAAATAAAGAATAAAAAAATAGGACTGAGGGTGTAGCTCGGAGGTAAAATGCCCCTGGGTTCAATCCCCAGTACCGCAAAATAAATAGATAAATAAATAAACAAACAAAAATAAAACAAATGACTCTGCCTCAAAGTGGTTGGGTAGCGGCTTCCATTCTGCTCCCAGCGCTTGACATTAGTGACCATGCGGCCACCTGCCCCGCCCCATCCCATGTGCAGGGCTACCCCTAAGGGTGGTAAAGGTCAGCTGGTCGACCTCTGGCCCTTCCTCTCTCAACCATGCAAATCAGTTCAGGAAGATACTGCTCAATATGAACAGCAGGCACCAGACATGAACTTGCAGGACTTAGAATAGTGAGTCGTAGGAGGCTGGAAGAAGCAGGATGCCGACTGCCTGGATTCAAATCCTAGCTCCACCATTCACTAGCTGGGAAAGCTTGGGCAGGGCTACCTAATCTCTGTGTCTCACAAAAGCACCGACCTTACAGGGGTGCTGTGAAGATGTGCTGAGTTCATTCCTAACTGTAATGTACTGAGTCTGTGTAAAATTTTGCTATTCCTGCACTTCATCGAGTTTGATACAGGTATATACTAAGAAACTTAATGTCAAATGTGCCAGTGGTAGAGCTTGTGTTTCTCAAGGTCCTGGGTTCAAACCCCAGCACCATTCACTTGCCAATTAAACTAGGCACTTAGCAAGGTGTATTGGCACATGTCTACAGTCCCAAGACTTGGTAGGCTGAGACAGGAGGATCACAGGTTCGAATCTAGCCTCAGCAATTCAGTGAAACTCTCAGCAGCTTAGCGAGACCCTGACTCAAAATAAAGCAAACTAGGTAGAATGAGCCCCAGCGCTACTTAAAAAAAGAAGAAAAGTACAGTGTTATTATCAGTGGGCTGGGCTGGCACATGCTGGAATTTTGTACCTTAAGATTTAAATCCTAGCCGGGTGTGGTGGTGCACCCTTGTAATCCCAGCATTTGGGATGCTGAGACCAGAGGATCCAGATTCTCCGCCAACCTCAGCTACCTAGTGAGGCACTCCACAACTTAGGGAGACCCTATTTCAAAATAAAGAATAAAAAATAGGGCTGGGGGTATAGCTCGCAGGTAGAATGCCCCTGAGTTCAATCCCCAGTACCGGAAAAAAAAAAAAAAAGATTTAAATCCTAGAGCCGGGTGTGGTGGCGCACGCTTGTAATCCCAGTACTTGGGAAGCTGAGACGGGAGGATTGCAGGTTCAAGGACAGTTTCAGAGACTTGGTGAGACCCTGTTTAAAAATAAAAAAATAAATAAAATAAAATAAAAAGGGCTGGGGGTGTAGCTCAGAGGTAGAACTCCCCTGGGTTCAATTCTCAGTACCCAAAAAAATTTTAAAAAGATTCAAAGCCAAGCCCAGCATGGTGGTGCACGTTTGTAATCCTAGTACTTGGGAAGCTAAAACAGGAAGACTGGAAGTTCAAGGCCAGCCTTATCACTGTAGAGACCCTCAGCAACCTATGGAGACTCTGTTTCCAAATAAAAAAACAAAATAGTGCGCACACGCGCACACACACACACACAGATTCAAATCCCAGGACTACCATTTATTCCTTGGGTCACCTTAAGATACTTAACTTCTCTGTACCTCGGTTCTCTTCACCTGCAGAATAAAGATCTATCAGTAGTGCCCACCACACAAGACTGTTGGGACAATTAAGTCTGTGAGTACTTAAAAAGTACCTGACACATAGTAGCACCATTGTTGCTATTGTTTAAAACAAAGTTATTGTTTCCGGGTTTGGAAGTTGGCTAGCGGAGGGAGAAAAGGACACTGCAAGCTTTGAGGCGAAGGGCCCCAGGACCCGGCGGCCCGCCCCGCGCCCGCCTGGCCCCGCCCCCGGCCCGCCTGGCCCCGCCCTCCCTGGCCTGCCCTAGTCTCGCGCATTTTCAATGTGCGCGAGCTCTGGGCGAGAGCGGCGGCCGGCGGTTGGTCGGGCGAAACCATCTGCTACGTTACGTGGGGGGAGTTGCAAGTTTGCGCATGCATATTTCTTTCATTCTTTAGGTTGTCAGACCCTGATGCGGGTCTTATTTTAGCTTCTTAAATTCTGGCCGCACGCTGAGACTCCCAGAAGGGAGCCCGAGGGACTGGGGCCGGGGTCGTGGGCTGTCGGGGCGGCGCTCTCCCCCTCTGGACCGGGAGCCGGTGGGAGCGGACCACGGCCGGCGGGGGGAGGAGGAGGCCCTAGCGCCATTTTGTGGGGACGAAGCGGTAGCTGGGCTGCGCTCGGATCCCTCGCTGCTTCGGTTTCCCTGTCGCACTTCCTAGCAGCGGCCTAGCGGGTGAGTCGCGGACGCTTCTCCCTGCGGACGTCCCGGGGGCCTCGGCTCCCTCTTGGGCGGCAGCCTAAGGCGGACGCAGCGGCTTCGGCCTCCGTCCCGGTAAGGGAGCCGTGGAGCGGGGCCTGCCTCGCCCTGCCGGAGCGGCCTCGCGCGGCCGCGACGTTAGGGCCTGGCGCGGGGCGACACCGGCGCCGGAGCGGGGACGCTGGACCCGCCGGGCCGGGCCGGCTTCGGAGAAGGTTCGGGCCCGGGCAGTACTTATGCCTTCGGGACTCGGTACTCGGCGACAGTCACTGCCGGCTCAGGCCTTGTTACCCCTGAGTCCACACCCGGGGCCGCGCGGAAAAACTCCTCCCCCGGCCATCACGCACTGGCTTCTGGGAGGTGGCGCCCCACATCACCCAGGACCTGTCGCCGCTGTCCTTGCAAGTTTGGAGAGCTGCCCCAAAATGAGGGTCAGAGAGGAGCTGTGTTCCCCCCTTGTTCTCTTCACCCGATACCCTGCTCCTCCTGTTCAGTCCTTAAGGCTCGGCCCGTGCATCCCTTTCTTAGGGAAGTCTACTTTGACACGCACAAGCCTCAACCCCAGCTTGCAGGATCATTTACTGCTTCCACGTTTGTAATACAGTAGTCAACTTGTTAACTCTTTTGCTTCCTCTCGCCCTGGTAACCAGCATGCCATGTGGAACCCAGTTAGAGTTTCAGCATCGGACACATACAGTGAGCACTCATTAAGTGTGTATTGACTGGATGAACTAGCAAGGCGTCAGTAAGGAAATTACTGCCCTCGTTTTCCAGGGATAACAAATACATACAACAATTCAAAAGGCAAAGAATTTCTCTGGAAATCAACAATAATGTGGTGTTATCAGATAGCTATAAGACGGTTACTATGACTTAACTGTTGGTTATTCAAATCTCTTTTCCCTTTAAGAGAAATAAAGATGTCTGAATATATTCGAGTAACAGAAGATGAGAATGATGAGCCCATTGAAATACCGTCAGAAGACGACGGGACAGTGCTGCTGTCCACAGTTACAGCCCAGTTCCCAGGGGCCTGTGGGCTGCGCTACAGGAATCCGGTGTCTCAATGCATGAGAGGTGTCCGGCTTGTAGAAGGAATTTTGCATGCTCCAGATGCTGGCTGGGGAAATCTTGTATACGTGGTCAACTATCCCAAAGGTTTGTTATGATTTGATTTTGTAATTGTACTGACCACCTGTTGGGTTTGGGTCTCATCCTGAGTCATAGATATGTCCTCTTTTCATGACAAAATGTCTCCTATTAATCCAAGTATTTCCTCACACTTTACTATTAGACGAGTTTGGACGACCATAAGTGTAACTTAGTAAAATTGGGAATTACAGAACATATTTAAAGCAAAAACTATGTACTTAAAATTGCCTGAACAAGCATTGCCAAGTTAATGATAAATTTAGAGGATTATTAAGAATGTTTTGCAGTTCATCAGTAGGATTTTTCATTCTCCTAAGTAGATTCTTTTTCTAAAGTGCCCAAGTATTTTGGTTTGCTCATTGTCTTCAGTTTTACATGATTCGTTAATCTTATCTGACTTAAATCAACATAATTAGAGTAGGCCAGATTTTTTTTTTCTTTCTTTCAGTACTGGGAATGGAACCCAGGGGCATTCTACCTCTGAGCTAAACGTACCGTACCTCAGCCCTACTTTTTATTCTTTATTCTGAAATAGCATCTCACTAAGTTGCAGATGGCCTTGCCAAGTAGCTGAGGCTGGCTGCAAACCTGGATCCTCCTGTCTCAGCCTCCCAAGTACTGGGATTCCAAGTGTATGCCACCACACCCAGTTGGTAGCCCACATCTTGAATTAGTGCAGTCCCAATTATAATTTTGCGGTTCTGGTTTTATTGTTGCTGCCTAAGATCACTGACATTCTAAATCTAAGAAAAAAAACTGGAGATTAGGAAGTATGCCAAGGAAGTAGACACATTTTAGCGCTATGGATATATGCTAGTTGATAACTTTTTTTTTTATTACTTTGCTATAACTTGATATTACAACAAAGTCCACCAACTTTGGTCAGTATGCAAGACATTAACTTGAATTTTTTTTTTTTTTTTTTTTTTTTTGTGGTACTGGGGATTGAACTCAGAGGCATTCTACCTCCAAGCTACACCCCCAGCCCTGTTTTTTTATTCTTTATTTTGAAACGGGGTCTCACTAAATTGCGGAGTGCCTCACTAGGTAGCTGAGGGTGGCCATGAACCTGGATCCTCCAGTCTTAGCCTCCCAAATGCTAGGATTACAAGTGTGTGCCACCACACCCGGCTAACTTGAAAATTTTTAATATCGTAAACTTAATTTTTTCCCCCTTTGCTGTTTATTAAACCACTGGCTATGAAGATTGAACTCGGGTATTCTACCTCTGAGCTACACCCCTAGCCCTATTTTTTGTTTTTATTTTGAAATAGGATCTCACTAGGCTGCAGAAGGCCTCACTAAGTAGCCGAGGCTGGCTGCAAACCGGGATCCTCCTGGCTCAGCCTCCCAAGTCCTGGGATTACAAGTGTGAGCCACTACGCCTGGCATGATACACCTTTTGAGAGGGAAAACACACGATTGTAATCTTGAGATGTTACACAACCAGAGTTAGGAAGTCCTGAATTTGCCTTCTTTCTGTTCATGAGAGCTAACAGCACTCCTTGCCAAGTTTTCAGTGTCTTACTATTCTTAGAATTGTCTTTTGCTTCTCATTTCTAGATGTAGGAGTTAGTAAGTTTTTAAATAGTGCCAAATGAAGATTTCTAAAAGATTTCTGCTCATTTTGTTTAGATAACAAAAGGAAAATGGATGAGACAGATGCTTCATCAGCAGTGAAAGTGAAAAGAGCCGTCCAAAAAACATCTGACTTAATAGTGTTGGGTCTCCCATGGAAAACAACTGAACAGGATCTAAAGGACTATTTCAGTACCTTTGGAGAAGTTCTTATGGTGCAGGTAGATTTTTACTTTATTTAGCAGTTTTCTGTACCAGTGAATGAGCACTGGCATTCTTATTACTGGCACTGTCCTTTTTTTTTTTTTTTTGCGGTACGAGGGATTGAGCTCAGGGGCGTTCTACCGCCAAGTTATACTCCAGTCCTATTTTTATTTTGAAACCGGGTCTCACTGAGTTGTGGAGTGCCTCACTAGGTAGCTGAGGCTGGCCGAGAACCCGGGTCCTCCGGTCTCAGCCTCCCGAATGCTGGGATTACAAGCATGCGCCACGACACCCGGCCCTATTTCTTTTTTTTATTTTGAAACAGGGTGTCACTAAGTTGCAGAAGTCCTCACTAAGTAGCTGAGGCTGACTGCAACCCAGACCCTCCAGTCTCAGCCTCCCAAGTACTGGGATTACAAGCATGCACCACCACTCCTGGTTTATATTCTTTATTTTTTACTTATTTATTTATTTATTTTTTTATTTTTTTGCGGTACTGGGGGTTGAACTCAGGGGCATTCTACCTCCGAGCTATACCCCCAGCCCTATTTTTTATTCTTTATTTTGAAACCGAGTCTCACTAAGTTGCAGAGTGCCTCACTAGGTAGCTGAGGCTGGCCTCCGGTCTCAGCCTCCCGAATGCTGGGATTACAAGCTTGCGCCACCACGCCCGGCTCTATATTCTTTATTTTGAAACAGGTTCTCACTAAATAGCTGAGGCTGGCCCGAAAATCTGCGATCCTCCTGTCTCAGCCTCCCAAGTACTGGGATTATGAGGCCTGTGCCACCACGCCCAGCACTATTGTTCATTTTGGCAATCAAGAGCTTTAATGTTTGTTTATACATAGGAACACTGAAAAGGCATTTTGGCTGCTTTTTGTTGGTGGTGGTGTTCTTGTTTTTTTTTTCTCTCTCTCTCTCGGTACTGGGGATTGAACTCCGGAGCGTTCTACCTTTGAGCTATACCCCCAGCCCTATTTTTTATTCTTTATTTTGAAATCAGGTCTCACTAAGTTGCAGAGTGCCTCACGAGGTAGCTGGGGCTGGCTGCGAACCCGGATCCTCTGGTCTCAGCCTCCCAAATGATGGGATTACAAGCATGCGCCACCACGCCCAGCTTGTTGTTGTGTGTGTGTGTGTGTGTGTGTGTGTGTTGTACTGGAGATTGAACTCAGAGGCATTCTATCTCCAAGCTATACTCCCAACCCAATTTTATTTTATATTTGTAAACAAGGTCTCGCTAGGTTGTTGAAAGCCTCACTAATATTTGAACCTGCACTCCTCCTGTCACAGCCTCCCAAGTACTGGGTTTGAAGCATGTGCCACTGCACCTGGTGTTTTTGTTTTGTTTTTATGATATCGGGGATTGAACCACCCAGGAGCATTCTACCTCTGAGCTACACCTCCAGCCCATTTTTATTTTTTTGTTTTGAAACACGGTCTCACTAGGTTGCTGATAATCTTGCTATATTGCTGAGGCTGTCCTTGAACCTGTGAACCTTCTATCTTGTTTCAGCCTTCCAAGTACTGGGACTACAGGTATGCACCATCTCACCCAGTACATTCATTTTAAAACATTCATTTTGTTAAAAATCTATTATAGCCAGGCATGGTGGCGCATGTTTGTAATCCCAGCATTTGGGAGGCTGAAACCAGAGGATCCGGGTTCGCAGCGAGCCTCAGCTACCTAGTGAGGCACTCCGCAACTTAGTGAGACCCTGTTTCAACATAAAGAATAAAAAATAGGGCTGGGGTATAGCTCAGAGGTAGAATGCCCCTGAGTTCAATCCCCAGTACCGCAAAAAGAAAAATAAATAAATAAAAATAAAAACTATTATATAGAGCTTGGCATGGTAGTGCATGCTTGTAATCCCAGCATTTGGGAGGCTGAGACTGGAGGATCCGGGTTCAAGGCCAGCCTCAGCTACCTAGTAAGGCACTCTGCAACTTAGTGAGACCCTGTTTCAAAATAAAGAATAAAAAATAGGGCTGGGGGTATAGCTCAGGGGTAGAATGCCCCTGAGTTAGTTCAACCCCCAGTACTGCAAAAAAAAAAAAACCTATTATATAGAGCCGGGCATGGTGGGAGGCTGAGACAGGAGGATCTGGGTTTGTGGCCAACCTCAGCTACTTAATGAGACCCTCTGTGACTTAGTGAGACCCTGTTTCAAAATAAAGAATAAAAAAATAGGGCTGCGGGTATAGCCTGGAGGTAGAGTGCTCCTGGGCTCAACCCTCAGTTCTCCGCCCCCCCCCCCCAAAAAAAAAAAATTCAAGGCAGAGAATGTTGGGTGTGGTGGCACATGCTTGGGAGATTCAGACAGGAGGATGGCAGGTTTGAGAACAGCCTTAGCAACTTAGTAAAGCCCTCTGCAACTTAGACCCTGTTTCAAAATTCAAAATACGAGAGTAAAACTGGGCCAGAGGTGTATCTTACAGGTAAAATGCTCCTGGGTTCCATCCCCACCACCACAAAAAAGAAAAAAAGGCTGGGGATGTAGCTCAGTAGTAGAGTACCCCGGCTTCAATTCCCAGTAACACACACACACACACACACACACACACACACACACACACACACACACACAAAATAATATTACTGTTAGCATGATTTGGATCCCTTCTTGTTGCTTTTATCTCAAGATTAGCTTGATTTTTCATTTTGATTTTTGATTGTTTTGTGATACTGGGGAATGAATCCAGGATATTCTACCTCTGAGCTACTCCTTCAGCCCTATTTTTATTTTTATTTTGAAACTGAGTTGCTGAGGACCTCACTAAGTTGCTGAGGCTGGCCTCAAACCTGTGCTCCTCCTATCTCTGCCTCCCAAATACTGGGATTACGGACATATGCCACCACACTCAGCCTTGTGTTTTGTTTTTGTTTTTTCGGTACTGGGGATGGAACCTGGGGGCATTCTACCTCCCCAGCCCTTTTTTTTTTTTTTTAATTCTTTATTTTGAAACAAGGTCTCACTAAGTTGTGGAAGGCCTCACTAAGCAGCTGAGGCTGGCCGCGAACCCAGATCCTCCAGTGTGCCACCACACCCAGCTCAGCCTTAAGTTTTAATTAGCCATCTCTTGCAATTGAAGCTGTTCAAATTTCGTATCGGAACTCTGGTTTGGGGTGTGTTATGGTGTTAGAATAAATTTCCATCATCTTTTCTAGGTCAAGAAAGATATTAAAACTGGTCATTCGAAAGGATTTGGCTTTGTTCGTTTTACGGAATATGAAACCCAGGTGAAAGTCATGTCACAGAGACATATGATAGATGGACGATGGTGTGATTGTAAACTTCCTAATTCTAAGGTACTTTGCTTTTTTATTCTATGTTTTGGGAATTTTTGCTGACAAACTTCCTTAGAAGACACTAAAATAAAATGTCAAATACATGTGGACTTGGGGATATAGCTTAATAATAGAGTACCTGCTTAGTATGCAGAAGACTTTGGTTTCAATCCCCAGCACCCAGAAAGAAAGGGAGGAGAGGGTAGTGGCAGGGTATGTTCTTAAAATCTTTTGCCTTGTTGATATCTTGGTCCCTTAATGCATGCTGAATATTTTTTGTTGGTTTGAAATATTTAGTTCATCACTCTTCCAAACAAAAACCTTGGTTTGTTTTTTTTGGGGGGTGCTAGGGATGGAACCCAGGGTCTTCCACATTCTAAACAAGTGCTGTACCACTCAGCTACATCCTCAACCTACACTTTGTTCATTTTATTCTTTCTTTCCTCTTTATTTCTGCCAAGTTCATAATTTCTTATGTAGCTGTATATTAAAACTTAAAGACAATCACGGTACATTAATCTTGTTAAAAGGCCTAATTTAGCTGAGTGTGGTGGCACATGCCTGATCCCAGTACTTGGGAGATTGAGACTTGAAAATTGCAGGTTCAGCCGGGTGTGGTGGCGCACGCTTGTAATCCTAGTACTTGGGAGGCTGAGACTGGAGGATCCGGGTTTGTGGCCAGCCTCAGCTACTTAGTGAGGCCCTCCGCAACTTAGACCCTGTTTCAAAATAGAGAATAAAAAATAGGGCTGGGGGTGTAGCTCAGAGGTAGAATGCCCCTGGGTTCAATCCCTGGTACCACCGAAAAAAGAAAATTGCAAGTTTGAGACCAGCCTCAGCAACTTAGTGAGACCCTGTTTCCAAAAACTAAAAAATAAGGCTTGGGGAATAGTTCAGAGGTAGAAGGCCCTTGGAATCAGTCCTGTGCACGAGCATGTGCTCACATTCGCCAAATTTAGCCAGGCATTGTGATGCATGCTTGTAATCTCAATACTTGGGAAGCTGAGGCAGAAGGATTGCAGGTTTAAAGCCGGCCTCAGCAACTTAGCAAGGCACTGTTTGCAAATAAAAAATAAAATGGGGGAGCCGGGCGTGGTGGCGCACGCTTGTAATCCCAGCATTCGGGAGGCTGAGACCGGAGGATCCAGGTTTGTGGCCAGCCTCAGCTACCTAGTGAGGCACTCCGCAATGTAGTGAGACTTGGTTTCAAAATAAAGAATAAAAAATAGGGCTGGGGGTGTAGCTCGGAGGTAGAACGCCCCTGAGTTCAATCCCCAGTACCGCAAAAAAAAAAAAAAAAAAAAATGGGGGTGGGAGTGTAGCTCACAGGTGGGATGCCCCTGGGTTCAATCCCTAGCACCAAAAAAAAAAAAAAAGGCCTAATTGTTTCAGGCAAGCAAATGAGAATTGTCTTACTTTGGAACATCATCTTTCTAGGTACATTCATAATTTAAAGCTTTATTTTTCTTTAAATGCTCATAAGATAAAGAGGTACTAATGTAAGAAATTAAGAGTATGCCTGTTAGCTGGGCGTGGTGGTGGTGCACACTTGTAATCCCAGCATTTGGGAGGCTGAGACCGGAGGATCCGGGTTCGCGGCCAGCCTCAGCACTAGTGAGGCACTCCGCAACTTAGTCAGACTCGGTTTCAAAATAAAGAATAAAAAATAGGGCTGGAGGTGTAGCTCGGAGGTAGAATGCCCCCGAGTTCAATCCCCAGTACCGAAAAAAAAAAAAAAGAGTATGCCTGTCAGCTGGGTGTCATGGCACACACTTGTAATTCTAGTACTTGGGAGGCTGAGACAGGAGGATCACAGGTTCATGGCCTGCCTCAGCTAGTTAGTGAGAAGCCCTGTTTTAAAATAAAGAATAAAATAGGGCTGGGGGTGTAGCTCGGAGGTGGAGTGCCCCTGGCCTCAATCTACAGTACCACTAAAAAAAATAAAAAATAAAAAATAGGGCTGGGGGGTAGCTCGGAGGTGGCATGTCTCTGGGTTCAATCCCCAGTACTACACACACACACACACAAAGGAGTATGCCTACCGTTTTGTTTTGGTGGTATTGGGGATTGAATTCAGGGCCTGTTGCATGCTAAGCAAGCACTCAACCACTTAGCTACATCCCCAGCTAAAGGATATGCCTTCCTTTTTGCATTACCAATTGCGTGAGGCAGATATTTTAGCATCCCTACCATAATGCTCTTTGCATTGCTGATAAAGTACTTCTGATATTTTTCTCTTGTTTTGATTTGACCAGCAAAGCCCTGATGAGCCTCTGAGAAGCAGAAAGGTATTTGTTGGTCGTTGCACAGAGGACATGACTGATGATGTGCTACGACAGTTTTTCTGTCAGTATGGAGAAGTGGTAGATGTCTTCATTCCCAAGCCATTCAGGGCTTTTGCCTTCGTTACATTTGCAGATGATCAGGTATTTTTCTCCTTAATAATTTGTCCCAGCTAATTACCATCCTTGACTCCTTAGCTAAAGCTTTCTAACCTTGACATGTTTGGAGTAATACAGATGTAGATATTTGGGATATGCCCTTGTAGATATTTTTCAGTGGGTAGCCTTTGAGAGTGTTAATGCATCTTTTGAAAAGAAACAGAAAAGCCGAGTGTGGTGGCACACGCTTGTAATCCCAGTACTTGGGAGGCTGAGACCAGAGGAGGATCCAGGTTCGAGGCCAGCCTCAGCTGCTTAGTGAGGCCCTCTACAACTTAGTGAGACCCTGTTTCCAAATAAAGAATAAAAAATAGGGTTGAGGGTATAGCTTGAAGGTAGAATGCCCCTGGGTTCAATCCGCAGTACCAGAAAAAAAGAAAAGAAACAGAAATACCAAGCTGCACGCTTGTAATCCCAGCATTCGGGAGGCTGAGACCAGAGGATCTGGGTTCGTGGCCAGCCTCAGCTACCTAGTGAGGCACTCCAAAACTTAGTGAGACCCGGTTTCAAAATAAAGAATAAAAAATAGGGCTGGGGCTGTAGCTCAGAGGTAGAATGCCCCTGAGTTCAATCCCCAGTACCGCCAAAAAAAAAAAAAAAAAAAAAAAAACAAAAA
>PVLC010043003.1:0-12719 GCA_004027655.1 Graphiurus murinus | reverse complement strand
TTTCCAGGTGTGCGGGATTTGACGGTACCTCCCAGGTGGGCTGGGCTGTAGTTTCTCTTGGGCCGAACCAAAATTTTCTTTTCAAGGGGTGGAAAACACTCTCCGGATTTTTTTAAAAAAAGGCTAAAAACTATATTTCTATGAATTTTCCCGATACCTCTTTTCTACCTAACATTTACACTTCTAAGCTACCTCATCAGTACCATAATAAATAAACCAACAAATAAATAAATAAATGGGGGCAGAAGGGAAACAGGCCTGCAAGTCACTCCCTACCAGCTGCTAATTAGCTGCTGGGAAGCCAGCGAATCACACAGAGTCCTTGTAGGCACCTAGGTGTGCACCGCATTAGTGACCAGGAGTCTGATCCCAGGAGCAGGATGGGCCTTGAAGAGCATCTGGGAAGACCAAGCAGAATACAACGGGAGATGAACAGACTCTGAGGGGAGCAACTCCTACATCTCTACACCAAAAAAACCAAACTCTCCTAATTGAGCTGAGGCCTCACCTCCAGGAGGAAGAAATATTGGGGTTTTTATGTGGGGCAAGGAGTTAAGGAGCGGGGAGTAGAGATGGCCTCTCCAGCCCAAAAATTTATTCCCCCAGGGATAAGGGAAGTGTTCAGGGAGGTCCCAGGATAGTGTGGTAGACTGTATTACTGTCCTCACAGAGTATCTATGGGTATCAGGAACCTTGCAGACCCCCAAATCTGAGGATGCTCAAATCCTTTATAGAGAATGCCATAGTATTTGCATATAACCTGCACATCCTTCTTCCAATATACTCTCAATCATCTCTAGATTAGGTACACAGTGCAAATGCTGTGTAAGTAGTTAGGCTGTATTTTTTGGGAAATTGTCACAAGAAAAATAGTCTGTACATGCTCAGTAGGGGTGCACTTTTTGGGGGAATATTTTCAATCCATGTTCGTTTGAATCCCTGGATGTGGAACCCAGAGATATACGGGATAGGTGTAATTTCTCACCTACTTTAAACCATGCTTGAATATGTGGCCTGCCTTAGCCAATGGAGTGTGTGCAGAAGGAATCTGGGTCATTTCCAGGCCAAGGCTCTGAGAGCCAGCACCTATGGTCACCACAGTGTTTCAGAAAGGCTATGTGGTATCATCTTCAATGCTTATGGCATAATGGCATGGAAAAGAGCCCCCAGACAACCTGGGGTAGTTATGAGAAATAAACCTGTGAGGTTTTAAGCCTCTGAAATATAAGATTATTTAATATACAACAAAACCTTGCCCATTCAGATGGGTTAAGCAAAAATCCTGCCTGAAGATATCACTGAATGAAGGAACAAACATAATTAGGGCTGAGTGGCCTCAGGGAGTCGGGGGAAGGAGGATGGAGAGGCAGCCTACATTTCCCAGGTTACCCCTAGCCTGAAGTCGCCAGGCCTCAAAGATCTGATGGAAGGCTTGTCTGGTCTCAGGGAGATTAAGATAACCTTCAATGAAACCTCCTTAATAGTTTTCCTCAAGTGAACAGATGCAGAAAGTTTTCCTTTGGGCCCTCTGACCTTTACCATCCTGTGTTGATCCCTATCTATGAAGTAAGCATGGCTTGATACCCAGCCCAGTGGCTCTTCCTCATAGAGCAAGGTCATTTGAAAATTGGTTAAGAAGAAAGGTCTAACCTGCTAGAAATATGCACAAGCAAGATGATGCAACTCTGCAGTCCTTCCTTTTCCTTTTAAAAATTGCAATAAGGTACACATAACATAAAACTTAGCATCTCAACGATTTTAGTTATAATTCAGTGGCATTAAGAACATTCATAAACTTGATGTAGTGGTGATTAGGGAAGCTGAGGCTGGAGGATCACAAGTTCAAGACCACTTCAGGCAACTTAGTGAGATGCTGGCTCAAAATAAAATAATAGAGCCGGGAATGTAGCTCAGTGGTAGAGTGCCCCTGTATTCAATCCAAAGAGGAGGAGGAGGAGGAAAAGAAGGAAGAGAAATAGAAGAAAGAAATGGAGGAGGAGAACATTGCTGTGCAACTATCATAGCCATCTCTCTACAGAACTCTTTATTTTGCAAAACTTAAACTCTGTACACCTTAGACAATAGCTCCCATCTCTCCTCCTCCCAACATTTGGCATCACTATGCTACTTTCAGTCTCTATGGGCTTGACTACTTTCCATATCTGTAGTACTTTTAGCTCACTGTCCTTTTAGCCAAAGGTGGTCTCTAAGTCTTTTAAATGAATTCCCAGTAATTAAAATATTTGCACACATACCATCACTATTCCTATAATCTATAAATAAGTACATTTATACCACTATCCTTTGTATATTTGAAACCATGCTGGTGTACATGAAGCTTTTATTCCTTCTTTTTAAATCTTTTGTGTGTGTGTGTGGGTCACTAAACACATTGAACCCAAGGACATTCTACCTCTGAGCTATAACTACCAACCCTATTTTATTTTTTATTTTGAAACTGAATCTTGCTTAGTTACTGTACACTGGCCTTGAACCTGTGATACTCCTGTTTCAGCTTCTCTAAAACTTTTAAATTTTGAAATAATTTTAGACTTATAGAAAAGTTGTAAAAATAGTAGAGTTCCCATAATTCCCTTCTCCCAGTTTCTCTTCTTGTTAATATCTTATATAAACATAGGACAGTTATCAAAACTAAGAGAGTAACATTGGTACAATGCTATTAACCAAACTGCATGCTCTATTTGAATTCCTACTACTTTTGCCACAAATATCTTTTTTTTCTGCTCTGGAATTCAATCCAGGATCCTGCATCGCATTTAGTTGACCTCATTTCTTTCCAATCTGATAGTTTCTGGTTCTTGACATTTTGTACAATGTTCCTCACTTTGAATTTGCATGAGGTTTTCTGCTGTTTTCAGTTGTGGTTACAGATTTTGGGCAATGTATTCCCAGTGATCATATCAGGGATTACAAGATGTCTATAAGTTTTACTACTGGTGATGTTAACTTTGGTCAGTTGGTTAAATATACTGTATTTTCCCACTGGCAAGCTACAATTTTAGCCTTGTAATGCAAACAAAGTGATGGTAGGCATTGTATTAGGTGTTACAAGGAATCTAGAGAGTATATAAAGTACATAGAAGGATATATGTAGGTTATATGCAAATACTATACCATTTTATATAAGGGACCTGAACATCCTCAAATTTTGGTATATGAGTAGAGGGTCCTGGAATGAATCTTCCATAGATACCAACAGATGATTGTATGTATACTAATATATGGATACACACATATGTATATTTATTTTTGTAGCTAACTGTCTGTATATATAATAAAAATGATGTATCCATAAACAGACAAATAAACAAAATACAGTATAGTAACATAAGGGTATATTATTCAGCCTTAATAAGGAAGGGAATTCTGATACATGCTACAACATGGATGGACTCAGAAAGTCAAATAAACTGGACATGGAAAGACAAATATTACATGATTCCACCTATATGAGGTACTTAGAATAGGCACATTCACAGAGACAGAAAGTAGGACAGAGGTTACCAAGGGTGGGAAGAGTTGAGGAATGGGGGTTATTATTTCATGGTTACAGACTTTGTGTTTGGGATGATGGAAAAAGCTCTAGAAATGGACCGTGGTGATGGTTGTGAATTGTGAATTTGCTTACTGTCACTGAATTGTACACTGAAAAAGGCTAACATGGTCTTTTTTACATTGTATATATTTTTACCACAAACAGACATCAGTTCATGCTGATGCTTCTGAATCCAATGCAATAGAGAGTTCATTCTAGCCTCTCCCTTTCCTTATTTGTAACTTCTTTTTCTGACAGTGAAAAATTGGCCCCTCTTTAGCCACAATATATTTGCTTATTGTTCAACCCAAGTTTGTCCATTTTCAGAATTACTGGTGCATATTCCCGTAAGAAACTAATTTACTAACTACATTATATATGCATAGTTGGTTTCTCTTTTACTTTACAACATCTAATCAAAATACTGCTTACCTACTTGCTTACTTAGGTTAGTTCATTTCTTCACCACCTCCTTCAGTGTGCTAACATTACTCATTTATTTATCATTAGGTTAGTGTGTTACAGTTTCCAAGACCATCTTACATCCCAACTAATTTTTAAAAGTTTACATATCACATATCTTGAAATTGATCCTTTATAGCATACAATGAAATTGCTTTTGACCAATGCATAGAGCAGTTAACTCACCACCAAACATGACACACGACAGTCCCATCACTCCCCAAATCCCTCCTGGTTTCTCTTCCCAAGCTCTGATGACCACTGATCTGTTCTGTGCCCTGATATATTTACTCTTCCATAATGTCATATAAATGGAATTTTACAATATGGAGCTCTTGGTCTGGCTCTTTTCACTTAACGAAATTTATTTAAGATTGCCCCAGGTTGTTGCCTCATCTGGTCTATACCTTATTCCTTTTTATTGTTGAGCAGTATTCTGTCCATCTTTGTTTTTCCATTCACTGGTGGAAGGACATCTGTGTTGTTTCTAGTTTGGAGCAATTATGAATAAAGCTAATATGTAAGCAGCCAGACACAGGTTTCATGTGTACATAAGCTTTCATTTCTCTAGGATAACTACCTAAGAGTAGTATTACTGAATCATATGATCAGTGTATGTTTATATGAAACTGCCAAACTGTTTCCCAAACTGTTCCATTTGCAGCCCCATTAGAAATAGATAAGAGTTCCATTTACTCCAATTTCTTGATGGCACTTGGTATTATCAGTTTCTTTGTTGGTGTTTATTTTACATTGTTTTAACTATTCTAATTGAGTATGTAGCTGTATCTCATTGTGGGGGTAATTTGATATCCCTAATGACTAATGACATTGAGCATTTGTTCTCTATGTTTTAAGAAAAAATAAATGAGTACATCCTCTAATATTTCTAGCTTTACATCAATATTATATAACTGTTAATATCCCAAAGGCCATTGCTGTAGGTGGCAAGAGGGAGGAGAACTCAGCCAGAGCTGAGGAGGTCCAGAAAAGTGTCTCAGCATTATGCATGTGATGGAAGAGATGTTGTTAAACTGGCTTCTTTGCAGTGGAAAAGATCTGGCTGGGCAGAGGCCAGCCCACTGCATCCCGAATCCCACCTCTGAAATATCTGCTGTACTCAAAGTCTCTCCAGTGATCAAGAAGACAGAAATCTCTGCCTGATTTTCAAAACTAGTAACTACAGTTATAAGATACTTGTACATTTCTTACACATGACTTCCTTTGTTGTTTTTCAGAATCACCCTCTTAGGTAGTTATTGAGATTGCCTCCATTTTACAGATGAGAAAACTGGCAGGGAAAGGTCAAGTAACATGCATAGGGCTGCCCATAACACTTATATGCAAATAATACAAATTTTAGGACTCTGAAACTTAGGTCTCCAGCCTGGACCATCCAAAATTCCACACTGGACCCTTGATATCTGTCCTGAATGTGCTTTCTCAGCACCTTAAGCCAGACTCCTGCTCTTTTTCAACCCTCCCAGCCCTTCTTGTCTTCCGCTTCAGCCAGTGGCCTTGCCTCGAGGCTGTGGGGCATCCTGGGCTTTGCTCTTTTACAACCACATTCCATTCATCAGCAAGACCCACTGGCTTTGAGTTGGGACATAATTAAAAGCTGACCACCTCTCACCACTGACATACACCATAGCCAGTCTGGCCCAAACTGCTGTCCTCTCTCCCTCTGTCCCCTACAGATGCTCCTCTGCAAGTGACCTTGTTAAAATGGATTCAGATTTTGTCACTCCCTCCTAAGAATTATTTCCTTTGCATTTAAAATAGAAGTCAATATCTTTACCAGGGCCCCTGAAATCTTGCACCATATTGTTCTGACTTCATCTCCCTCCATCTCCCCAGCCGTACTGGTCTCTGTATCTCTGGCTGGGGTCCTCCTACTGCAGGGGATTTGCCCTTCAGTCCCCTTTGCCTGGACCTCTCTCTCCACATCACCACGTGACTCACTTGCTCAGTCTCATCAGGACTTTGCACAAACCCATCCTTAGACAGGCTCTCCTCCCATACACTCACATTCCCTATTCCCTTATATTTTATGTTTTTCCATACTACTTCCCACCATCTGGAAGGTTAGAAATACAGTTATATTTTATTTCTTTATGTGTCTATAGCTCCATGGGGCAACATTCTTAATCCATCTTGTTCTCTGTGTGTCCCCAGACCCTACAACAGCACCTGGCACAGACAGACACTAAATAAACACTTGTTGAATGGAGGAAATAACTAATACAATAAGAATATGATCCATGTCACACGTGAGGAGTAGACGGGAGCTCTGGGACTGTCTAAGAGAAGGGATGATATCAAGGGGGAGTCAAAGTGGGCTTCATTGAGGAGGGGACCTGTAATGATTTGGAGAAAAGGACTCATTTTGTCATTACATATACTTTTACACCTAGCATTTTTCTACTACATCTTCCTAACTCTGCTTGTTTGAATCATTTAAGATTAGGATCAGAAGCAACACTTAAGATGCTAACTATTCTCATTACAAGTTTGTGCACGCGCACACACACACACACGCGCGCGCACACACACATTTTTTTTAAAGAATTGGTGGCTTTTAAACAGCTATTGTCTGATGCCTTTATCCTTTCTCCATCTGCCCACTGTGAGCTCCCACAGTGCCTGGGGCTGCCCCAAGCCCCACACCCACCACTCCATTTCTTGCCTATTTCTTGCCTCTTCTTTTGTAGCTGGAAATGCTTTGAGGGTATAGAAGTCTTTGTCTGTTTTAATTTCTATCTCTAGAGTCCAACACGGTACCTAGTATTTTCTGAATATCAAGAACATCTGTTTTTTTTGTTGTTGTTGTTGTTTTGTGTGTGTGTGTGTGTGTGTGTGTGTGTGTGTGGTCCTGGGGATTGAACTCAGGGGCATTCTACCTCTGAGCTATACCCCAAGCCCTATTTTTTATTCTTTATTTTGAAACCGAGTCTCACTAAGTTGCGGAGTGCCTCACTAGGTAACTGAGGCTGGCCGTGAACCCAGATCCTTCGGTCTCAGCCTCCCAAATGCTGGGGTTACAAGCATGTGCCACCATGCCCGGCTTAAGAACATCTGGTTTGCCGGGCGTGGTGGCGCACGCTTGTAATCCCAGCATTCTGGAGGCTGAGACTGGAGGATCCGGGTTCACTGCCAGCCTCAGCTACCTAGTGAGGCACTCCGCAACTTAGTGAGACCCGGTTTCAAAATAAAGAATAAAAAATAGGGCTGGGAATGTAGCTCAGAGGTAGAACGCCCCTGAGTTCAATCCCTAGTACCAAAAAAAAAAAAAAAAAAAAAAAAAAAAAGAACATCTGGTTTTACAGGAATGTTGCCTTCAGAGAGGTGAGCCACCTCACATTCTTTAATCCATTGTTTTCCAAGCTGAATCCAGTTATTTGGAAATATCTAAGCAGAACACCAAGAACTTCCTGTCTACATCTTCGTTACACCAGAAATATGTCAAAGAAACCCAGAGAATGAAACTGGCAGTGCTTAAGAGAAGTTTTTAAATTTCATTTGGTGAAGTCAAGAGCAAGGGTTTTGGAGACCCATCCCATCAGGTGGCAGGTAAGGTATGGGGTTACTCAACTCTGCCTAACCATAGACCATTATCAATCCATCTACATAGCCCAGAAGGTTCCTGTGTCACTGACATGAGAGAGAGAGGCTGCCCAAACCTCCATATGACACAGCAGTAGGCCTGGCTCCCCTTCACCTCTGTGCTAGTCAGCTTTCCATCATTGTGACAAAATACCTGAGAAAATCAACTTAAATGAGAAAAAATTTATTTTATCTCATAGTTTCAGTCCATGAATGTTGATTCTGGGTCTGTAGTGAGGCAGAAAATCACAGCAGAAAGGGTGTAGCATAGTAGAACTGCTCATCTTATGGGAGCCAGGTAGGAAGAGGGAAGGAAAGAAAGAGAGTGACCAGGAGCAATATATACTTTTCCAGGGCATTTCTTCAGTGACCTACTTCTTCCATCTAGGCCCCACTTCCTATAATTTCCACCATCTCTGAATGGTCCATTCCATTAACCATTAATGGATTAATCTATTGTTGAGATAAGAATCTCAATGAGCCAATCATTTCCCCAAAGCCCAGCCTCTGAACATTGCTACACTGGGGACCAATCCATTGGGGGAAAATACTCAACCCAGGCTCTTCCTCTCCACACCCTGCACTGCCCTGCTATGCAGAAGAGCTGGGCTGCTGTACTAGTCCTGTTTCCTCCCTTCTCCATCTGGGCCCTCCTGAGCAGGAACCCAGCTAGAGCTCTGAGTCACTCACTTACATACTTGACACACACTGAGCTCCTCCTCGACACCAGGTCCAGAGCAGAGCCTCCTGATACTTTTCTAGGGCTATCAAGACAGGTGAAGCCCATCCTTGCTCCTGTGGAAGTCCACAGCTCAAGAACCAGGCCTAATCCATGTCGTTTTGGGGCTAAAATCTTCCAGGAAAGCCATCTCTGAAATTTAAATATTTCAATTTCAAGATGGGGCATGGGAATGTTTAGAGTGAAGAGAGATAATTCCAATAAGTAAAGAAAGAAATAAAAATAGCTAGATGACCTTGAAATGAGAAATACAATTCTAGGTGAAAACAAAACAAAACCAAAAAAAGAAAAAAGAAAAACAAAAAAGTAGTTCCCAATAGTATATCGATAGCATTTCAGTACTTCTTACTTTTTTTCAAAACCTTCCTACATATCTACATATTATCTTATTCTTTCATTACAACATCTCTGTGAAGTAGGCATGTCAGCGACAATTATCTCCAATTGATCGATGAGACATTGAGGGCTCAAATGGGTTAAGTGCCTCACCCAACCTTGGAGAATGAGTCAGTGGTGAAGCTGAGGACAGAATTGAAGTTTTCTTTCTCCTCCACCAATGACAAGGGCATCATCCTATTATGCTAATGTCATGTGAGGTGTGTATATGTATCTCCTAATTAGATTAATTTTGATCAATTAAGTGTCATATTTTTCTGTGAGGATGTGAGGTGCTGGTCTTGCACCAGCCTAAAGTTATCTGTGATTGGTTGGCCAAGATGATGGGTACCATGGTGATGACCAATAGTTCACAGGCTTCTGAGTGGCACATGCCTGTAATCCCAGTACTTGGGAGGCAGAGATAGGACAATTGCAGGTTTGAGGCCAGCCTGAGCAATGTAACAAGACTCTGTCCCAAAATGAAAAATAAAACGGTCTGGAGGTGTAGCTGAGTGATAGAACACCTCTGAGTAACATACACACACACACACACACACACACACACACACACACACAAAAGAATTTTATTTTAATTTTTATTCTATTTTATTATTTTTATTTTTTAGTCAAAATGTTAATTGGACTTCACAAAATAATTCTAATGTTTATGAGTTAATTTCAAAGATTATATTGTGAAAATTGACAGAAAAACATTTTTTTCTTTCTTTATTTTTATAATAATTGGTGCATTGTAATCATACATCTTTGTTAGGTGCAATCTGATAAAGGCATATATGCACACATTTCTCATTTAACCACTTCCCCAATTCCCACCCCACTCCCTCGCCCTCCCTCCTTCTCAAGTTCAGTTTAGTGATTGATCTTGATATATTTGAGAAAGTACATCAAGTGCATTAGGGTGTCCTTCCTCCTCCCCCACGTCCATGCCCTTCAGTTAAGTCAACTTCTTTGCTTATCTAGGGTTTCTCCTTCTTTATCTGGAGTCCCTCTTATGCCCCATCTTCCCCCTAGCATCTGCATATTAAGGAGAACATATGCTTCTTTACTCTTTGTGACTGACTAATCTCACTTAACATAATGTTTTCCAGTTCCATCCATTTCCCTGCAAATAACATGATTTTGTTCTTCTTTATGACTGAGTAAAATTCCATTGTGTACATATCCCATAGTTTTGTAATCCAGTCATCTGATGATGGACATCGTGGCTATTTCCATAGTTTGGCAATTGTAAATTGTGCAGCTATAAACATAGATACACATGCATCGGTCTGATAGTTTGGTTTCCATTCTTTCGGGTAGATACCCAGAAGTGGTATTGCTGGATCATATGGTAGGTTCATTCCCATTCGTCTGAGGATCCGCCATACTGTTTTTCAAAGTGGTTGCGCTAATTTGCAATCCCACCAACAATGTATTAGGGTTCTCACTTCTTCACACCCTTGCCAGCATTTGTTGTTGTTTGTGTTTTTTATGATTGCCATTCTGATTGGAGTTAGGTGAAATCTCAGGGTAGTTTTGATTTGCATCTCTCTGATTGCTAATGATGTGGAACATTTCCTCATACATTCATTGGCCATTTGTATTGCTTCTTTTGTGAAGTGTCTATTTAGATCCCTTGCCCATTTTTTGATTGGGATATTTGTTTTCTTAGTGGTGATTTTCTTGAGTTTTCTGTATATCCTATATATTAGACCTCTATCAGAAGAGTAGCTGGCAAAATTTTTCTCCCACTCTGTGGGCTCTCTGTTGAGGTTCTTGATAGTTTCCTTTGCTTCACAGAAGCTCTTCAGTTTAATGCAATCCCATGTATTGATCTTCCTTTGAGTTGCTTGTGCTTTAGGGGTCTGGTTGAGAAAGTTTTTACCAGTGCCTATGTGTTGAAGTGTTGGGCCTATGCCCTCTTCAAGTAGCTGCACGGTCTGTGGCCTAACTTCCAGGTCTTTGATCCACCTTGAGTTGACTCTTGTGCAGGGTGAGAAAGTGGGGTTTATTTCCATTTTCCTGCATATGGTTAACCAGTTTTGCCAACACCATTTGTTAAAGAGGCAATCTTTTTTCCAGTGTATATTTTTGCTTCCTTTGTCAAAAATCAGTTGACTGTAAGCACATGGGTCTGTTTCTGAGTCTTCTATTCTGCTCCATTGGTCTATGTGTCTGTTTTTGTGCCAATACCATGCTGTTTTTATCACTGTGGCATTATAGTAGAGTTTGAAGTCAGGTGTTGTGACACCTCCTGCAAGGTTTTTGTTGCTAAGAACTACTTTGGGTCTCCTGGACTTTTTGTTGTTCCAAATGAACTTAAGGACTAATTTTTCTATGTCTGTGAGGAGTAGTGACCTTGGTAATTTTATGGGTATTGCATTGAATCTGTAGATCACTTTTGGGAAGATGGCCACTTTGATGATATTTATTCTGCCTATCCAAGAGCATGGAAGATCTTTCCATCATCTAAGGTCTTCATCAATTTCTTTTTTCAACTTTTTATAGTTTTCCTTATAAAAGTCTTTTACCTCTTTGGTTTGGTTTATCCCTAAGTATTTGATTTTTTGGGGTGCTATAGTAAGTGGAATTGTTTTCTGGATTTCTTTTTCGGTTGATTTATGGTTGGCATATAGAAAAGCTTCTGGTTTTTTAAGATTGATTTTGTATACAGACACTTTGGTGAATTTGTTGATCAGTTCTATAAGTTTTTTGGTTGGGTTTGTTGGGTCTTCTACGTATAGTATCATGTCATCTGCAAAAGGGATAGTTTTAGTTCTTCTTTCCCTATTTTTGCCCCTTTGATTTCCTTCTCTTGCCTTATTGCTCTGGCTAGAGTCTTGAGTACTGTATTAAACAGAAGAGGTGATAATGGACATCCTTGTTTTGTTCCTATTTTTAGTGGGAACTCATGCAGTTTTTCTCCATTTAATATAATATTGGCTGTAGGCCTATTGTATATTGCCTCTATGATTTGAGGTATGTTCCTTTTATTTTGATTCTCTATAGTGCTTTTAGCATGAATGGGTGTTGGATCTTGTCAAATGCTTTTTCAGCATCAATTGAGATGATCATGTGATTTTTGTCATTGATTCTGTTTATGTGGTGAATTACATGGATTGTTTTTCAGATGTTGAACCAGCCTTGCATTCCTGGGATGAACCCAACTTGGTCATAGTGTATAATTTTCTTGATGTAGTTTTGAATGCGCATTACTAGTATCTTGTTTAGCCGTTTTGCATCTAAGTTCATCAATGATATAGGCCTATGGTTTTCTTTTCTTGAGCTGTCTTTATTTGGTTTTGGTATTAGTGTGATGTTGGCTTCATAGAATGTGTTTGGGAGGGTCCCATTTCTTTCTATTTCACAGAATAGCTTGAGGAGTATTGGGATTAGCTCTTTTATAAATGTTTTATAAAATTCACTTGGAAAACCATCTGGCCCTGGGCTTTTGTTTGATGGTAAACTCTTTATTGCTGTTTCTATCTCTTTGATTGTTATTGGTCTGTTTAAGTTTTCTATATCTTCTTGACTCAATTTAGGGAGGTTGTATGTGTCTAGGAATTTGTCAATTTCTTCTAGATTTTTCGTTTTGTTGGAGTATAGTTTTTTAAAATAGTTTCTGATGATCCTTTGTATTTCCATACCGTCGGTGGTAATATTGCCTTTTTCATCTCTTATTTTGGTAATTTGGGCTGATTCTCTCTTTCTTTTGGTTAGGTTGGCCAATGGTCTATCTATCTTGTTTTTTTTTTTTTTCAAGAAACCAGCTTTTGCTGGGCGTAGTGGTGCACGCTTGTAATCCCAGCATTTGGGAGGCTGAGACCGGAGAATCCGGGTTTGAGGCCAGCCGCGGCTACCTACTGAGGCCCTCCACAAATTAGTGAGACTCGGTTTCAAAATTAAGAATAAAAAATAGGGCTGGGGGTATAGCTTGGAGGTAGAATGCCCCTGAGTTCAATCCCCAGTACCGCAAAAAAA
>PVLC010043002.1:0-12728 GCA_004027655.1 Graphiurus murinus | reverse complement strand
ACCCAGTTTCAAAATGAAGAATAAAAAATAGGTCTGGGGGTGTAGCTTGGAGGTAGAATGCCCCTGGGTTCAATCCTCAGTACCGGGGGGGGGGGGCGGGGAATGGGCCTGGGCTTATAGCCTTGAGGTAAAATGCCCCCGAATTCAATCCTCAGTACTGCAAAAAAAGAAAAAAAAAATCTTTTTTTTTTTTCTTCAGTATTGGGATGAAATTATGGGACATTCTAACATTGAGCTACATTCCCAGGTCTTTTTCTTTTCTTTTATAAAAAATTATTCTAGCTGGGCATGGTGGCGCATGCTTGTAATCCCAGTACTTGGAAGGCTGAGACTGGAGGATCTGGGTTCGTGGCCAGAGTCAGCTACTCAGTGAGGCCCTCTGCAACTTAGTGAGACCCTGTTTCAAAATAAAGAATTAAAAAAAAAAAAATAGGGCTGGGGCTGGGCGTGGTGGTGCACGCTTGTAATCCCAGCATTTGGGAGGCTGAGACCGGAGGATCTGGGTTCGCGGCCAGCCTCAGCTACCTAGTGAGGCACTCCACAACTTAGTGAGACCCTGTTTCAAAAATAAAGAACAAAAAATAGGGCTGAGGATATAGTTCAGAGGTAGAATGCCCCTGAGTTCAATCCCCAGTATTGCAAAAAAAAAAAACGAATAGGGCTGAGGATGTAGCTCAGAGGTAGAATGCCCCTGGGTTCAATCTTCAGTACCACACACATACACACACACACACACACACAAAATTCTAGATAGCTGAATGTGGTGGCCACACTTGTAATCCTAGTACTTGGGAGCTTGGGAGGTTGAGACAGGATCGCAGGTTGCTGGCCAGCCTCACTCAGCAACTTAGTGAGACCTTGTTTCAAAATAAAAGAATAAAATAGGGCCAGAGGTGTAGCTCAGAGGTAGAATGCCCCTGAGTTCCATCCCTAGTACCACACACACACACAAAAAATTTATTTTAAAATCAGGTGTGGTGGCACATGCCTGTAATCCTAGTACTTGGAAGGCTGAGACATGAGACAGGGGGATTGCAGGTTTGTGGCCAGCCTCAGTAACTTAAGCCCTCTGCAGTTTAGTGGGATCCTATTTTAAAAAAGAAAGTTAATTCAGTCATGTCATGGTGGTGCATGCCTGTGGTAGTGCACAACTTGAGAGGCCAGGACAGGAGGATCACAGGTTTGAAACCAGCCTGAGCAACTTAGACCCTCAGCAACTTAGTGAAAGCTTGTTTCCAAATAAAAAATAAAACAGGGCTGGGAGGTATAGCTTGGGGGTATAAAGCCCCTGGGTTCAATCTCCAGCACCACAAAAATAAATAAATAAATATAAAATAGGCCTGGGGGTATAGCTCGGAGGTAGAATGCCCCTGGGTTCTATCCTCAGTACCACCAAAATAATGATGATGATAATAATAGTAATAATAACAATAAAAACAAGGCTAGGGATGCTCAAATGCACAATGCCTCTCTCTAGGTTTGATCCCCAGTACCACAAAAAAGAAAAAAATAATTATTCTACTTTAGCCAAGCATGGTGGTGCATACCTCTAATCTCAGTACTTGGAGAACTGAGAAAGGAAGATCTCAGGTTAGAGACCAGCTTTAGTAACTTAGTAAGACTCTTAGCAACCTAGCAAGACCCTAAACAAAAAATACAACAAAAAATAAAAAGGGCTGGGCGTGGTGGCGCACGCTTGTAATCCCAGCATTTGGGAGGCTGAGACTGGAGGATCTGGGTTTGCGGCCAGCCTCAGCTACCTAGTGAGGCACTCCGCAACTTAGTGAGACTTGGTTTCAAAATAAAGAATAAAAAATAGGGCTGGGGGTATAGCTCGGAGGTAGAATGCCCCTGAGTTCAATCCCCAGTACCGCAAATAAATAAATAAATAAATAAATAAATAAATAAATAAATAAATAAATAAATAAAAAGGGCTGGGGGTATAGCTCAGAGGTAGAACGGCCCTGAATTCAATCTCCAGTACCAAAAGGGGAGGGGAAACCGAAGTAGTTTCATTTTTTTTTTAAACTTTACAAGTGTGTGTGTGTGTGTCTGAGTGTGTGTGTGTTGCTGGAGTTTGAACCCAGGGCCTCACAAATGGTAGGAAAGTACCATGAGCTAAATCCTAAGTTGCCTAGGGTGGCCTAGAATTTGGGGTCCTCTCATTCTCCTCAGTAGATGGGGCTATAGTTGTGGGCCAACACACCCAGCTAATTTGGTGCTTTGCTGACCATTATAATCTTCTATTTGATCTTTGGACTTCTTCACCTTAATTCATCACCTGCAGACTAATATTTCCAGAATATCACTTTCATGACACTACTAACCTTGCTCTAAAATCTCTAATGACCTCCACACACCACCAACTTAAAAGATTTAAATTTCTTAGCTTTGTATCCACAACGCTCAGTAAGAAGGCCACTCATGTTTTCTGTTAGTACCTAGAACTCCTACACAAGGCTCCCGGCTTGGACTCCTACTCAGATGTACTCAGGCCCCCAAACCACCCTGTGTGCCTATGCCTTTGTATTTGTTTTTGCTCATAGGACCCAAATGTCTGATTTTTCTACCCTTCAGTCTAAATCTCTCTTTTTAGCATCCAAATTACAATTCTGTGAGACCTTTCTCCCTAAGTAACATTTGGAATTTCTGAAGAATGTGCTTGAGTCCCAGAAAGCCATTCACATGACACTTGTCATGTCTTGTCACATGGTCAGTGTCTCATTCCAGACAACCTCCACTTTAGGTGGCTCACAGCCTGCTTTTTCAGGGCTGCTTGTAGGGGCCGCTGTGGTTCTCTGGACACAACGTTGCCTCAAGCATGCTTCCAGGCTGCGAATCTAACCCGAGCCACACAGCTCAATCCAAACTCAACAATGAAACTCAACAATGGATTTAGGGATAACTAGAGGGGCTACTGCACAGACAACTGAAGATGGGCATCTGGATGTAAAGGTTGCCGGAGTCCACTGGCCAGGCGCCTGCAGAGGGTTCCAACTGGTGCTCCCTGTTCTCAGGTGCCAGCCTCTCCCTCACATCCCCCTCCTCCTCCCAATAGTCTCACTTCAGCTGCCAGCTTCGCTTCCTCAAATGGATTTCAGCTGGAAAATGGCTGCTTACGGAGTATCTTTCGAGTGCCAGGCACTGTTGGGCGTTGGGACACATGGGATAAGAAAACATACACAGGTTTTGTTTTCATGAGCAATAGATATTAAACAATTAGTAGCCTGGCATGGTGGCACATGCTTGTAATCCCAGTACTTGGGAGCTGAGACCAGAGGATCACAGGTTCAAGGCCAATCTCAGCAACTTGGTGAAACTCTATTTCACAATAAAAGATAAAAAGAGCTAGGGGTGAGGGATGTAGCTCAGAGTTAGAATGCCCCTACGTTCAATCCCCAGAACCAAACCAAACCAAACCAAAAACCAAACAATACAACTAGTTGAGTAGGTAATTCTACGTGTGCAAAAAGATGACAAAACAAACACACACCCTGTCCAAACAACAACAAAGAATCATGATGTTCAAGTTTGGTCTCTACATTTTCTGGGGTGCAGGGAGAGAGGATAAGCCAATTTTCTCAGCTTATATTCTATCTAGTTACAGTAATCATAACATATAAAAAAGCAATTCGGACGTCAAAAAGACAGTTTAGGTTCTCACTTTTTATTTTGTGGGACTGGGGATTGAAACCAGGAGCATTCTACCTACGAGCTATACCCCCAGCCCTATTTTTTTTTTCTTTATTTTGAAACAGAGCCTCACTAGGTTAACAAGAGTCTCATGACCGGCTGAGTCTGTTCTCAAGCACTTAAATTGTAAGTTTGGCACCACTGTAAACCCAATATATGTGGGTTTTTTTTTTTTTTTTTGTGGTACTGGGGATTGAACGCAGGGGCATTCTACCTCCAAGCTACATCCTCAGTTCTATTTTTTATTCTTTATTTTGAAACAGGGTCTCACTAAGTTGCGGAGTACCTCACTAGGTAGCTGAGGCTGGCCATGAACCCGGATCCTCCGGTCTCAGCCTCCCAAATGCTGGGATTACAAGCATGCACCACCACGCCCGGCTCCAAAATATGTATTAATTTATAATTCTCAAAATAACCTATGAGAGAGTCATCATTTTACAGAAAAGGCAACTAAGGCACAGAAAGTAATCAACTCAAGGTCACACAGTAAGTAATGGCAAAATTAAGAATTCAGGCAGGCTAACAGCCGAGCCCAAACTTTCTATCACTCTCCTTTCCAGCCCCTTCATTTGGAAATTTGAATAATCAGAGATGGGTCATTAAACTATTCCCAAAACAACAAAACAATCTTACCTCAAAGATGCATTCTGCCTCCACTTTCAGAGATGAGAAAGAAAAAAAACGGGGATAGTTCCTCACTATCAATTTCCCATCTCTTGCTCTGGACTTTCGTCCAGGGCCTGGCTCCACACAGCCTGCTCTGTCTTGCACTCTCCTGAACTGCTCTTCAGCTATTAAAGCCAGCCCAAGCCCTCCTTAGGCCTAAGTCACTGTGACTGCTCCCTTCTCTGAATTCTGTAGCGATCACTGGCTACAGTCACTCTGAGAGATTGCCCTCCATCACATACATAGGGGTGCGCACTTCCCTCAAGTACACCACAGTGTCTTGCATAGACTCACTATTAAAAAAGAACTTTTTTTTTGGCAGTACTAAGGATTGAACCCCTGGGCATTCTACCTCAGAGTTACAACCCAACCCTATTTTTTATTCTTTATTTGGAAACAGGGTCTCACTAAGTTGTGGAGGTCCTTACTAAGTAGCTGAGGCTGGTGGTGAACCTGTGGTCCTCCGGTCTCAGCCTCCCAAGTACTGGGATTACAAGTGTGCACCACCACGCCTGGCAAAAAAGAACTATTGATTGATTAGTTGACTCATTGAAAGGGTCCTCAGTTCTTAGGGACTGTATGGTTGACCACCAGAGTCATAGCAAATAGACATTTTAGTTCTTGATTTTGTCTTTATTTTTTGCAATACTGGGGATTGAACCCAGGGGTATTCTACCTCTGAACTATTTTTTGTTCTTTTTATTTTGAAACAGGGTCTCACTAAGTTGCAGAGAGCCTCACTAAGTAGCTGAGGCTAACTGCAAACCTGAATCCTCCGGTCTCAGCCTCCCAAGTACTGGGATTACAAGCATATGTTACCATGCCAAGAGGTTCTTTATTTTGAAACTGAGTCTCACTAAGTTGCAGAGTGCCTCACTAGGTAGCTGAGGCTGGCCACGAACCCGGATCCTCCAGTCTCAGCCTCCCGAATGCTGGGATTACAAGTGTTCGCCACCACGCCTGGCTTACAGATTTATTTAGGATAGCAAGGAATACACATTCAAGGGAGAATGCAGGCCATCTTCAGAGAGAGGGCGAGGGAGAGAAGTGAGACAGAGGGAGAAAGGGGGTGGGGAGAGACAGGTGCGCTTTGGGGTTTGGTTCCCTGCGCTTCTTTTGAAGGGGCCTTGGTGAGAGTGGGTGTGGGAAGAGATATGAGGATAATGTCTGTCCAGTGGTCACTTGACAGTTCATGGTGTTCTGATCATCTTCCTGAACCTTGACATAGTCTCCATTGTCTGATCAATAGATAACATTGGAAAGTCCACTATTACAGGTTTTTCCAGATATCATATCTCTCATGCTGGAACTATTTACTAGGGGGTTAATTAACAGTACACAAGGTAATTATCGTAAGTGAGTGAATTTTTGGTTAAGGACTTTAAGACTTACAGATTTCCCAGGATATGGAGTGATAGGCCTGGAAGAGAAACTGGCTTACAGGGTGAGAGACCTGGAAAGTACTGGAAAAAAGCAGAACTTTTTTTTTCTTTTGTGGTACTGGGGATTGAACCCGGGGGCATTCTACCTCCAAGCTATACCCCTAGTCCTATTTTTTATTCTTTATTTTGAAACAGGGTCTCGCTAAATTGTGGAGAGCCTCACTAAGTAGCTGAGGCTGGCTGCAAACCTGGATCCTCCAGTCTCAGCCTCCCAAGTACTGGGATTACAAGGGTGCGCCACCATGCCCGGCTTCTTCCCTTTCCTTTATATTTCCTTTTTATCTATTTCTCTTACTTCTTCTATCCTACCTCACCATCACCTATGGTGTGTCATCACTTTTCCTATTTAAAAAAATCCAAGTTAGCCAGGCGTGGTGGCGCACGCTTGTAATCCCAGCATTTGGGAGGCTGAGACTGGAGGATCTGGGTTCGCAGCCAGCACAGCTACTTAGTGAGGTACTCCGTAACTTAGTGAGACCCTGTTTCAAAATAAAGAATAAAAAACAGGGCTGGGGGTATAGCTCGGAGGTAGAATGCCCCTGAGTTCAATCCCCAGTACCGCAAAAAAAAAAAAAAAAAAAATCCAAGTTATACATTCATTCTATGAATGGGATGAGAGAAATAGTACCAGGACACTTGCTTTTCATTCTTTTGCCAATTTAATAATACCACCAGGGCAGCTTTCTCTGTTTACATTAGCTCTTGTATTACTGTACAGTTTTAATTTATTGTGTGATAAAAAAGTTTACAGTTTCTTTCAGAACATTTTTTGAACTAAGGATTTTAAAGTGGAACAAAGGAAGCTAAAGAATTGATAACTTTTTCATAACTCTTAGAGATGTAAACCTTATGAAACCAAAAATGTAATTAAATGAAACTCAAAACATCTAACACTTCACATTAATAAATGGAGGTAGAGATGTTTAGTTTTCTTCTATAGTTTCAATCCAGACTTAATTAGCTTCTAAAATAAAATACATTAAAAATTGAGAATCCACTTGAATTTTAATGTGATAAACATGAACTAGAGATTTAGTTCCATGTAACTTTCTGTAGCAATCCCACAACTGTCTTTGTATAGATTATATTAGGGATTCCTGTATAAGTATTTATCTAGATAAATTCAGAGAAAGGCATCTTGGTATTTGCTCTAAGTAGGCTCTTTACATTTTACTTGAAATAATCTGCAAAGTAAATGATCTATCTATATATTAGTATTCAAATAGAAAAATGATAAATTAAAAAAAGACAAATAATTTGAAAAAGGATTAAGACATTTCCCCCACACCATAACAATGGTATAAAACATTAACATGGCGCTTGATAGGATCCACAACAAAGTAAGAAAATGTCTGTTCATGATTTTTTGTTGAAGGGTAGCATATTCCAGCAGAATCCTGAAAAAGATAAATATAAATTATTTAGTATACAACTAAATTTAAATGATAATATATTTAATTATATATTTTTCTGTCAAAACACCATGAAAAGTACATGAAATCTTTGACAGTAAGTTGGCAGTTAACTAGTATTAATTTTTATTTTTATTTCTTTTTGGGGGATACTGGGGGTTGAATCCAGGGGCATTCTGAATACTTCTGAGCTACAACCCCAGCCTTATTTATTTATTTATTTAGATACTGGGAATGGAACCCAGGAGCATTCTACCTCTGAGCTATACCCCCAGTCCTATTTTATTCTTTTAATTTGAAACAGGGTCACACTAAGTTGCAGGGGGCCTCACTAAGCTGCTCAGGTTGATCTTGTACCTGTGATCCTCCAGACTTAGCCTCTCAAGTACTGGGATTACAGGTGTGGTGGTGCACGCTTGTAATCCCAGTACTTGGGAGGCTGAGACAGGAGGGTCCAGGTTTGTAGCTAGCCTCAGCTACTTAGTGAGGCCCTCCACAGCTTAGTGAGGCCCTATTTCAAAATAAAGAATAAAAAAAATAGGACTGGGGGTATAGCTTGGAGGTAGAATGCCCCTGGGTTCCATCCCCAGTACTGCAAAAAACAAAACAAAACAAAACAAACAAACAAACAAATATATATGTTTTGTTGTTTTGTTTTGTTGCAGTACTGGGGATGGAACCCAGAGGCATTCTACCTTCAAGCTATACCCCCAGTCCAATTTTATTTCTTATTTGGAAACAGGGTCTCACTAGGTTGATGAAAGTCTCACTACTTGCTGAGGCTGTCCTTGAACCTGGGATCCCTCTCTCAGCCTCCTAAGTACTGAGATTACAAGCATGATATATCAAATAAATATAAAAAATATTGATAGTATAGTCTACTATGCTAGGAATACACCTGCCTATATATACACATAATTTTTGTCTTTAGGAATTTATGGTCCAAGGAAGAATCCCTCCCTCCCTCCCTTCCTCCTCTCCTCTCCTTTCCTTTCTTCCTTTTTTTTTTTTTTTGCAGTATTGGGGATTGAACCAAGAGGCATTCTACCTCCGAACTACTCCCCAGCCCTAATTTTTTATTCTTTATTTTGAAACAAGGTCTCACTAACTTGCGGAGGGCCTGATAATAACTGAGGCTGGCCAGAAACCTGTGATCCACCTGTCTCAGCCTCCCAAGTACTGGTATTACAAGCCCGGTCTGAATCCCATCATTTTTAAAAGTGCCTTAAATCAGCCTTGGCAATTTAGCAAGACCTTGTTTTAAATAAAAAATAAAATCAGGTTGGGGGTATAGCTCAGAGGTAGACTGCCCTTGGGTTCAATCCCCATTATGATCAAACAAATAAAAAATAAAGGGCTGAGCATGGTGGTGCATGCTTGTAATCCCAGTACTTGGGAGGCTATTGAGATAGGAGGATCACAGATTGGAGGACAGCCTCAGCAAGTAGTGAGACTTTCATCAACCTAGCGAGACCCTGTTTCAAAAAACAAAACAAAAACAAAAAACAATAGGGCTGGGGGTAGAATGTCCTTGGGCTCAATCCCCAGTACTGAAAATAAATAAATATAAATACATACATACATACAGTCATATAGTGCTTTTAATATAGTAATGTTACACATTTTTTTTTTTTTTGTGGTACTGGGGATTGAACCCAGGGGCATTCTACCTCCCAGCAATACCCCCAGTCCTATTTTTTATTCTTTATTTTGAAACAGGTTCTCACTAAGTTGTGGAGTGCCTCACTAGGTAGCTGAGGCTGGCCTCGAACCCAGATCTTCCAGTCTCAGCCTCCCAAATGCTGGGATTACAAGCATGGGCCACCACACCCAGCTGTAATGTTACAAATTTTCTGTTTAGCAGTTTTCTTTTATAATAAGGACTCCTATATACCATGAAGGGTACATATGTTTCTTTTACAATTATGTCCTAGCCCAGTGTACTAGCTGAAATTTAATAAATATTTGCTGAGTGGCTGAAGGAAGATACTTTGAAATTGCTTCATATGTAATATATTTCATATGATAATAAAGTTCAAGTTTCAGATTCTGTGACATAAAGACAGTTATAACACTTATTTATTTGCTATACAAATTATGTTTTGACAGACTAGAAAATTGTGTCTGAGTCTTGGATTTAGCTCTAAATGAGTAGGAAGCTAGATGTGGTAGAGCACACTTGTAATCCTAGTACTTGGGAGACTGAGACAGGAGGATTGCAGGTTTGGGGCCAGCCTCAGCTACTTACTGAGGCCCTTCTCAACTTAGTGAGACCCTGTTTCAAAATAAAGAATAAAAACAGGGCTGAGGCCAGGCATGGTGGCACATGCTTGTAATCCCAGTACTTGGGAGACTAAGACTGGAGGATCTCGGTTCACGGCCAGCCTTAGCTACTTAGTGAGGCCCTCCACAACTTAATGAGACCCTGTTTCAAATAAAGAATACAAAATAGGGCTGAGGGTGCAGCTTGGAGTTAGAATGCCCCTGGGTTCAGCCCCTAGTACCTCGAAAAAGACAAAACAAAAAAACCAGGGCTGAGGGTATGGCTCGGAGGTAGAATGGCCCTGGGTTCAATCCCAGTACTGCAAAAATAAAATAAAATAAAAAATAGAATAGAATAGAATAAAATAAATGGGAAAAATTAGACATAGACAACAGAAACGAAATATGGAAAAATTCAAAGCATTCCCCAGACAAAGGCATCTCTATCAACATTTTTTTTTTTTTTTTGGCAGTACTGGGGATTGAACCCAGGGGCATTCTACCTCCAAGCTACATCCCCAGCCCTATTTTTCATTCTTTATTTTGAAACAGGGTCTCAGGTCTCATAAAGTTGTGGAGGGCCTCACTAAGTATCTGAGGCTGGCCAAGAACCTGTGATCCTCCTGTCTCAGCCTCTCAAGTACTAGGATTACAAGTGCACGCCACTACACCTGGCTCCTTATCAACTTTTTTTTTTTTTTTTCCGGTACTGGGGATTGAATTCAGGGGCATTCTACCTCCGAGCTATACCCTCAGTCCTATTTTTTATTCTTTATTTTGAAACCGAGTCTCACTAAGTTGCGGAGTGCCTCACTAAGGCCAGCTGAGGCTGGCTGCGAACCCGGTTCCTCCGGTCTCAGCCTCCCGAATGCTGGGATTACAAGCGTGAGCCACCATGCCTGGATCTCCTTATCAACTTTTAACAAAACACTATATAAATCTTTTCTCTTAGTCATAAAAGATTATTAATTGCTAACTCTAGTTATAAAAACTCTATTAACAATAAGCAATTAAGTTATTTATTTGCAAATTTCCCTTCAATACTTACATAGGCTCTAACTTTAAAGATAGAAGAGGTAATTTGTATTTTCTTGGTTTGAGGATGCTTTCGAACACTAAAAAAAGAAAAAAGTAATCTATAATAAGGCTAGTGACAAAATATATAATAAGCTGTTAAAAATAATTTTAATTAAGATAAAAAATAGAGAGCCTACAGTGGCAGACAGCATCTAAAGGATGTAGGTCAATGTAAAAAGTCCCAAATTATAGGATGTGTGGGTTCTACCAGCTGATAGGAGTACAGAAGATTACGAGTGGGCTTGTCTTGCTCTGGATCCAAAGCAGGCAGCATAGAGTGGGAAGAGTGCTGAGAAACACACCACAGATCAAGAAATAGCCTGGAACTGTGAGACATGGCTGATTGAAGTAAAGTCATTACTTTAGTAACTCTTCATGGAAAGGAGGAAAGGACAGAAACTTCATGTAAGTACATATTTGGATATATACAAAATGCATCCTGATTTCAGAAAAGTTAAACATACTAAAATTGTGATATTTTAAATAGGATAATATGGTATTATCACCAATTGAAAGGATATAAGGGAACCATATTATGATTTGGCCTGGACTAAAATATAACTGTGAATTTATAGAGAAACTTGACAGATGAGAAATAGACAAGGTGTCCTGATTATATAGATATAATAGCTCTAGAGGAAAATGTGGCTTTGACTAACTGTTGCCTGTGTGTCACCATGCCCTGTTGTTTTCTGCTGTTTTCAATTTAGTTGACCTTGCCCCATCTGTGGATGAAGCCTCAGAAGCTATCCTTTCAAACTACTTTAGTTGGATATTTTGTATTCCCATTTATATGAAAAGAACACCTAAATACCAAAAAGGAAACATTAAAGTGTGGTATGTCAATGTTAAGACAGACAGACAGACACACACACACACACACACACACACACACACACACACACACACACACATTTTTGGTGCTGGGAAGTGAACCCAGGGACATTCTACCTTTTTTTTTTTTTTTTTTTTTTTTTTTTTTTTTTTTTATGGTACTGGGGATTGAACCCAAAGGCACTCTACCTTCAAGCTACACCCCTAGCCTGATTTAATTTCTTATTTGGAAAAAAGCCTCACTAGGTTGATGAGAGTCTCACTACTTGCTGAGGCTGTCCTCAAACCTGTGATCCTCCTATCTCAGCCTCCCAAGTACTGGGATTACAAGCGTGTGTCACTACGCCCGGCTGACATTCTACCTTATTTTGTTTTTTATTTGGAAATAGGATCTCACTAAGTTGCTGAAAGCTTTGCTAAAAATTGCTGAGGCTGGCCTTGAACCTGCATATTCCTTCCTGTCTCAGCTTCCCAAGTACTAGGATTATGGGCATGCACCACCACACTTGGCATACATATATAATGGCTTTAATGTTATCTATTGTTAAATTATATCATATTAAAAATAATTTTCTCACCAGGCATGTTGGCACATGCTTGTAATCCTAGTACTTGGGAAGCTGAGACCAGAGGATCCAGGTTTGCAGCCAGCCTCGCCTCAGCTATTTAGTGAGGCTCTGTGCAACTTAGTGAGACCCTGTTTCAAAATAAAGAATAAAAAAGCAGGGCGTGGTGGTGCATGCTTGTAATCCCAGTACTTGGGAGACTGAGACAAGAGGATTGCAGGTTGGCAGTCAGCCTCAGCTACTTAGTGAGGCACTCTGCAACTTAGTGGGACCCTGTTTCAAAATAAAGAATAAAAATAGGGCTGGGGATGTAGCTCGGAAGTAGAATGCCCCTGGATTCAATCCTCAGTATCACAAAAACTAAAATAAAAAACCAAAAGTAAATGAAGAAAGAAAGAGAGAGAGAAAGAAAGAAAATAAAAAATAGGATTGGGGGTGTAGCTTGGAGGTAGAATGCCCCTGGGTTCAATCCCCAGTACTGCAAAAAAAAAAAATTCTTGCAGTAGTTCTTTTTCAGTTTCCCTCCCTACAAAAGATTACCTGTGTAATATGAGTTGAATAAATAAAGTAAAGATCATGGAAATAAGCAACAGACATATATTTATATATTTGTCATTTATATACAAATATATACACACTTATATTTATAATGCTCTAAAGTTTGCAAATACTGTTTAAACATCATGCAACTCCATGAGGTAAGCATTATTTTGCCAATTTTATTTTTATTTATTTATTCATTCTTTCATTCATTTGTTTATTTTTGTGGTAATGAG
>PVLC010043001.1:0-12543 GCA_004027655.1 Graphiurus murinus | reverse complement strand
GCAACTAGAAATCCTCTGAACTGGCAGCTGGATATGGGGTTGCTCAGGGGTCACCTCCAAAGTCACCCTTTGGGTGAACCCCAGTCTCCTTGGATTCACACTTTCATTCCAGGTGGGGAATATTTCTAAACTCTTTTACTTAATCCACATGTTAGGAATATCTTTAGTTTTATAAAGATAACTCATTTCTATCATTCTTCATTTTAGTAAAGAAGTCACTAACTTTACCAGTAAAAGCTCCACTTTGGACCAGTGAATTGGCAAAGTCTTAGGTGCAATCTTGTCTGGATACCTAAAGAACTTGGGGTGGCAGAGCCCACTGTTTGGTAATTCTCCAAAGTCCCTGGAGGAATCCCCAGGAGGCCACTCTCTGCAGGACTTTTCTCTGAGCTCACTCCCTCACTTGGCTTCCTCCTTCCTCAGTTCCTGTCTCCGTTCCTTTTTGAACTACTTCCATATTAAGCCCTTCCTTGCTCAGGGAACCTTCTCTCAGGGCCTGCTTCTGAGGAGCCCAGGAGCATCAGAGGTGCTTGTTAAAAATGCATATTTCAAAGTCACATTCCAGACACTGTTTTCAGGGGGGTGGGGCCCAGGAATCTGCAGTTTAGCAAGTACTCCAGGGGCTCCTGCTGCCCGTGGTCTGCAGCCTCACTTTGAGAACCACCACTGTGGCCCCTCTGAAGCGGGAGCTAGTAACAGCAGTAGTGGGTGAGCTGTGCTTGGGCTCCTGCAGCCTCAGCACTGCCCTGACATCTGCTGATCTGACAACTCCAAGTGGCTTGGCTTCAACCAGGAACAAATTGCTGCTGCCTGCCGTCCAGCTGGCACTTGCCTGGTATCAGGCTGATCCTCCAGGCTCCGGGCAGTTACGCCAGGCTCCAATCCCAGAGGGTTGCTTTTTAGATTGACCGAGGACCCTCCTGGGCTCCTGCTCTTCTTCTCCTGCTTCTGGACCCTGCCCAAAACTCCAGTTTTTATTTATTTCCTGGTTACTGACTCCTCTCTCTCTCTCTCTCTCTCTCTCTCTCTCTCTCTCTCTCTCTCCCTCTTCCTCTCCCTCTCTCTGTTCTCTCTCTCTCTACACACACACACACACACACACACACACACACACACACACACACACACTTTTTTTTCCACGAGCAGGCATGGGACAAGATCCTGAAACAGCCATTTCTGGTGGTAACTCTAGTAGTCACACGCACAGCATTATTGTCACACTTTACACAAGTGCTACCGGCACACTTCCTGGATGGAATCTGGGCTGTCACTTAGTAGCTGTGAGACTGCAGGCAAGTTTTATTTGTTGCTGATAAAGCCTGGCACATAGCTAGTGGCCAGGAAACATGAGCCGACCTTGTTGTGCAGGAGAGCAACCCCTCCTCTACGTGAGCACCTGCATGCAAACAGAAAGCACAAGTGGGAGACCCGGGAGGCGTGGACCCCCTGGAGACCATCGGAAGCTACTCTACTGTCTGGGAAGCAGTGGTCCTCTCTGACCCTTGCTGGCTCTGCGCCCTCTCTGCAAGGTAGCAGGGGGAGTGCGGCTGGAAATAAGCAGAACACGTGTTTTGTAGCTGGACACAATGATCTGTGGGCTGTGGGCAGACACTCAGACATTTTGAGAATAAAGACAGCTCTGACAATGGAGAATGGCAGGGTTTGTGCTGGAAAGTGGACGTGTCTAGCACACACTTAAACACACACACCTTCTCACACACTTACATGCACACTCACATTCACATGCTCTCACATACAAACCCCACATTCTCAGACACACACTCACACATGTGCTCCCATACACATGAACACACACATAAACACATATACATCTTCTTGTACATGTGCATATACACTCAAGTATATCTTCTCACACACTCATAGGCACACTCGCATACCTAATTCACACTCATATACCCTCACACACATAAATTCTCACACATTGTTACTATACACATTCTCTAACATATTCTTGCACACTTACACATACTCACACTCTCAGGTCCTCACACAAACACTCTCATCTGCCTCCATTTCTGCCACACACATGCCTTCTCACTCCCACTCACAGACCCTCACACACACTCTTCTCGTGTCACACACACTCTCTCGTACACACTTTCCATGCACTCAGAGTTAAGTCAGGAGTGGGGCGGGAAGGATTCAGTAAGCCTCATGTTAGCACATCTGTGCTCGGCTTGGGGAGGTGCCAGGTAAAACCAGCCTTGATCCCAGAGTCTTTTGAACGAGGTGGCCATGGGCAAAGCCATGCCATGGACAAAGCCGAATTAAGCCCCATGCTGGATTTGGGCAGAATGTGGTTGAAGGGAGGAGGTGGGTGTAATGACACCTGCCTAGAAGACGCAGCACCACCGAGCCTGAGAAGATATAGCTGTGTGCAGGCACATGCTGAGCGCTTTCTCCCCCTTGGCACTGGGAATTGAACCCAGGGCATTCTCTCTGAGCTCCACCCCCAGTTCTTTATATTTTTTTATTTTGGAAAGGGTCTTGCTGAGTTGCTGGGGGTCTTGCTAAGTTGCTGAGGCTGGCCTTGAATCTACGATCTTCCTGTCTCAGCCTCTGCCTGGCTTGCTGACAGGGCTTTAAGCACATCTCATTCAGTCTGCTCACCGCTAGTAGGTAACACCTTGTTCCCACTTTGCAGATGAAGAAACTGGGGCACATCATGGTGGAGATTCCTTTCCATGGCTCCTCAGCTCACATTTGTAGAGTTGAGCATGAACTGGGATAGTCTGGTGAGGACCTCCTGCCTCCGCCGCCATCGCACAGAGGATGATGAACTAAACTGTGTGTGGAGTGGGTGCGTGGCTGGTGGACAAAGGGCAGACTGGCGGGAAGGTGTATGGCGCATTCCAGGGAAGGGACGGCAGCCGAGGAGTCACTTGCACACTTGGATAAGGAGCTCGGCTTTTGTTTTGCGTTGTGAGCAGCAGGAAGCACAGAGGCTACAAGAGAAGAGGACTTGTATTTTAGGAAGTGGAAAAGGTCAAAGAGCAGAGGAGGGGAGCTCTGGTGTGGTCCACATGGAAGAGGGGACTCCATAGGCCTGGTGGCAGCGAGGATCACGTGTTTGTGTCTGGAGTCCGGAGGCAGGCTGCTGGCTGCAGCCATCACAGGTGTCACTGGCAGGGTTTTCTGACCGATTGCAGAGGTGGCCACAGGGGAGAAGGTGGGGACAACCAGGTTTGACAGAGAGGTTTCTAGCAAGGAAGCTGGAAGGATGGGGGGGGGGCATGGACTACGAGGTTGGAGGCCGGGGCGCGGGGTGCTCGCTGGAAGGCAGCAGGCATGGGGAAGGGGCACTCAGCCACAGGAGGCTCTGCTGGACCCCAGGGCCGAGGCAGGCGCGTGAGGCAGCGCCCAGAGCAGAATGCCCACGTGGGCGGCTGGGAGAGCTGCCAGCCCTGGACGCCAGAGCGGTCAGACAGAATATTAAACTGGAAAAGAATGGCATGTGTGCATCCAGAGGCTGCCCTGTGTTGCCTTCCTCCTGGGAGAAGAGTTCAGTGCCTGCTTGCTTCAGCCGACCTCCTCCCCAGGACACCAACATGGTCTGAGCTCCTGCTTCCACCTCTGGGCTCTCACCGACTCTCAGGACTCTGGAGGGAGCAGGGCCTGCAGGTGGACCCTTCCCTCAAGGGGAAACACCTGAGCTGGAGCCAGCGCTGAAAACCCCTGTGCTCAGGAAGAGAGGTGGCGACAAGTAAGCTCCCTGGCCCACCCCTGTGATCTCAGCTTAACTGCACCATCTATAAAGACTCTTCCTAATTAAAATCACACTCGCAGGTCCTGGGAGTTAGGACTTCAGGTTCTATTTGGAGGACACAATGCAATTTTGTTTTCGCAGAGCACACAATATATAAAGTCATTTGTACGGAATATAGTCCGAATGTTTCCATAAGTGACATTGGTCACTATGCCATTCTTCCATAGTCACGGGGTACATGTACACTCTCCTGCACGGTCCCATCTGAAAAGTCATTTGCTCCTCACAGCAAATCTACGTGTGAGGCAGAGGTCACCTGTTCATTTTCCAGGCAAGCTGGGATTCTGGAAGACTGTTGGACTTGGCCAAAGCTATATAGCTACTAGGTGCTAAACAGGGTTTTCAGATAGACTTCCTGTATAAACTGTGCATGGTCACTACCTGGGGCAGCCTAAGTCTCTGACTTGTCTTTTGAGTCATTAAGATTAGATATTCAAGCCAGGTGTGGTGGTGCATGCCTGTAATCCCAGTATTTGGGATGCTGAGACAGAAGGATCAAGATTGCAGATTTGAGGGCAACCTCAGCAACTTAGCAAGTCCCTCCACAACTTAGTGAGATCCTGTTTCAAAATAAAAAAAAAAAAAAAAAACAAAGAAAAACAAAATAGGGCTGGGGGAGTAGCTCAGAGGTAGAATGCCCCCAAGTTCAATTCCTAGTAATCAATTCCTAGTAACACACACACACACACACACACACCCTCCACTAAGTATTCAACAGTAGTATTCTGGTCCCTGTGAGTTGGTTACACATGGGAGTTCTGTTTGTCATCACCTTCAAACTCCTGCCATGATGGAATGATACTAAGGAGGTACTACAATTAAACACAAGAGTGGGATAACAGAAGGAATACTGGGCTCTCTTCTTGATCCTGTCAAACAGCAAAATCCAGTCATGGACCTTGGACTAGTCACCTCCACCTGTAGGACTGGGTATTGTCATCAGTGGGCAAGGATGCTGGACAGTGATGGCACGGTCCTTTTCAAGCCACTCTTGGAACTGAGACTTCATAGAAGCCCTGCTGTGGGATCCTTACCGCTCAGACAGGTGCTGAGGGCTTGATCCCAGGGGAAAGTGAGACAGAAGCTTCTGCCTTTTGTACAGAGGCCCCGATGAGAGATGGAATCAAGGCCCCAACATAGAAAATGAAGCTTCAATACAATTTAGCTTTGTCCTCATCCTCACAGGGATTTAAATGGAGCTGCCATTCTGGCTAGTTTAAAGACCTGTGCAGGAGGGAAGTCAGGCTTCTGGTGGAACTGGGGCTGAGGAGTCTTCACTTGTGGACAGACGTAAAAGCTTTAAAAACTTTGGAACAACAAGGGGGAAAATGGAAGCATAGGCAGTATTTTTAAAAAGACATTTTATTACTTTTATTTTCTAAACTTAAAATAGGAATAATTTGCTAGCTCCATGTGCCCTTAAAGTAATCACATTTGTTATATTTTGAGATAAGAAGTCTTTCTTAAAGAAAGGATTTTCAGGGGAAAAAAATCCATGGATTTTGACACTTCATTTTTAGTGAAAAGGAGTATTTCTGTGCTTTTATTCCCTGGGGCCTCATGTCTTGATATCTCTTGATATTGTTGCAGATGCTCCAGCCTGGGTTTGCTCAGCGTGGTGTCTTGGCAGCATCCAACGCAGGAGTCCTTCCCTGGGCCTCAAGTCCCTGGAGAATGGGAAATTCTGTGGTCCATTTCATCCTGCCCTTCTGCATTTTTACCTGTTACCTCGTCTGTCCTTGCACAGAGGAGTCCCAGCACATCAAAAGAACAACTTCTATGCCTAAGGCTTGGTAAAGTGAGAAATTTAAAGATCACAAGGCAGACAAATAAAGTCCTTAAAGGAGATTGTAGAGGTGAGACTGGGGCTTTGTATTGCATTCCTGCTGTATTCATTTGTGCATGCACATATGATTGCCAGATAAAATACTGTATGCTCAGTCAAATTTGAATTTCAGATAAACAATGAATAGCTTATTTAGTATAAGAATGTTCCCCAAATTTGTACTTATTCATTGTTTATCTAAAATTTGAATTTAACAGCACACTATATTTTTTTTGCTAAATCGGGAAAATCCTAATTGTACACCCTCTTGGCCCATCTTAGTTTATTATTTATTTTGGTACTGGGAATTGAACCCTGGGGTGTTCGATATCCCCAGCTCTTTTTATTATTTATTTTAAATTTCAGACCAGAGTCTTCCTAAGTTACCTTGTGCTCGCCTTGAACCTATGATCCTCCTCCTGTCTCAGCCTCCTCAGTACTGGGATTGCAGGCATGCCCCACCGTGCCTGGATCTTGGCCTATCTTTTACACCATTATATGCAACCAACCTGAAGCTCCTGTCTTTGTCTAAGTTGCAATGTGCATGTCTGGCTTTGCCTTGGGGCTTCTCTCATATTACTCTGTGGAAAGGCTGGGAGCTAGTGTGGTTGTACCATGGACCATGGGAGCTGCTGTGGCTTGGATGTGGTTTGTTCCCCCAAGGGTTCATGTGTTAGAGACTTGGGTCTCAGGATGGCAGTGTTGGGAAGTGGTGGGGCTTGTGAGAGGTGGAGCCTACCAGGAAGTCCTTGAGTCACTGGGGGTGCTGCTCTGGGAAGGGATTGAATTATCTCTCATGGGACCCTGAGTTAGTTCTTGTGAGAGCTAACCCCTGAATTGCTCTCTGGCTTCAAGTTTTGTAATGTGATCTCTGGCTCCTGAGCACAATCCTACCATTGTGATGCCATTCTACCATGATGCTTTCACTAGAGCATCCCCTTGAGCCTCCATCCAGAACTGTGAGCTAAATAAACCTCTTTTCTATATAAAGTCAGCCTCAGCCTTCATCAGGTATTTTCTTATAGTCTTTATTAGAAAAATGGACAAATTCAGGAGCCAATTGGACAAATATTCCTTTCTTTCCATCCCTCCAGGAGAATGTTATGAGATACATTCTATATGACTCTTTAGAGGATGCCAGCAAGATTGAGCTCAGTTTCCTATAGTGGAGACCAGCTCATAATGCACCCTTGTGTTAGCCTCTTTCCCTCCCTTTCTTCTGCCCACCTTCCATTTCCCACTTCTGTTTCTTGGGGTCACTTAAAAATCTAAGGACTGGCAATCAAGCAAAGCTCAGGCTTTGCTTGCTGAGGAACAGCTCAGGCTGGGAGAGGCTTGGAAATTCTGATGGAGCTTCTGTTGGAAGAAGAAAGTAGATTTCAGAGCTGCATACAATTTTAGCAAACTTGAACAGGAACAATACTGAGAAATCATATAGCACACCCACTCATTTAGAAGATTTGGAAACAGACCAAAGACTTACCCAAGAGTGTCCCTCAACCCTACCAGCCCAGAGATAATCTGGAATCTCTGTTCTTCATGAAATGAGCTAATCTCTATAAAAGCACAGTGCTTAACACACAGCAGGTGCATGCTAAATGTCAAGATAAAATAACATGAGGGAGAGGGGTGGATAAAGGTCAGCTGAGATAGTATACAAAATATTTCCATATGTCTTTGTGGCATATCTCTGCCTGCAGGGTCATGGCTCTCCACCTGCTGCTGCTTGTCAGGGTTACAACTTGTCAGGGCACATGTTAATCAAGAGAACCCTAGAGAATTAAAGACAATCCAAGAGAGGTGTCCCTTAAAAAAGAGAGACCCAGTGGAAAATCTTAGAAAAATGATTGTTTTTCCTTTCTTGTGCCAGGGCCATAGAATTTTGGACAAAAGCAGCAATGCTTCCTGGGAATTGCTTAGAGAATCCTTGGATCAACCCGACTCAGATAACTTAGGTCAATTTCACAGATGTTTATGGCAGGGGCTTTCTAAGCCTGAAGAGCTTACCACAACTAATATGGTCTGGTTCATGCTCCAGTGAGCCTACAGTTCTATGGATCATAAAAGAGTTCTCCTGAGAAGAGAGGCAAGGACCAAATTCATTACACCAAACTCTTGAGATAGGTATCCTATGCCTCTAAGAAAGTGCCTGCATTATGGGAGACAGGAAAAAAAGGGAAAGAAGAAAGCTCACATAAGTTAAGTGCTTTTACTGTGGTGGGGTCTTATCCTTAGAACAACCTCTTCTGCTCTCTGTTCACAATATTGATGGAAACATGATAATTGGATCTATTAGCAGGAAGTGGCCCTACTAAGACACATGCATGCCAGAAAGCAGGAGACAAGCTCTCCAAAGCTTTAAAGATCGAAGACAGTAAGATTTCAGGGTTCCATGGGTTTGAAGCATACCAGATGCCACAGTTTGGATCTTGAATGTTCCCCAAGGTCTCATGTGTCGAAGGCTTGGTCCCCAGCCTATGGTGTAACAGGGAGGTGGTAGAATAGTTAGGAGGTGGGATCTAGGGGAGAGAAATTAGGTAACTGCAGGGCATGCCCTTGAAGGAGATATTGGGACCCTGGTCCCTTCCTGTCTCTATCTTTCACTTCCTGCCTGCCATGAATTAAGCATCTTCCTTGACCATGCACTCCCACAGTGATATACTGCCTTGCCACAGGGCCAAAAGCAATGGGCCAAATGACCATAGGCAGCAGTCTCCAAAACTGCTATCCAAAGTAAACCTTTCCTCTTCTTAAATTGATTATTTCATGTATTTTGTCACAGTAATGGAAACCTCACTAGCACAACAAAGTACCGCTCTAAGGTGAGTGACAAGTGGTGCTGTACTTTGGAGCCTCTACTATTACCATCACTGCTAGGTCATTATAGTCTCCTCATGTCAACAGGCAAAGAAAGGAGCTACTTTCTTGTTTGATTTGAGGAACTGGAGTGGCATCTGTCATGAAGGTCAGAAAGGACTGCATCTGGATCTCATGGAATTCACTGAGCATCTGTCCCTTCATGCTTCCTCAACCAGTGATACTGACGAATGAGTAATTTCACCATAAATGGTCTCATGAGAGCAAGGCAACCAAAGACTCAGATCCAACTCTGGGTCTTGGTGATGCCCCACCAAGAAAGAAACCTAGACCAATCAAAGTGTTGACGGAGAGGGAACCTATAAAGGGTGGAGGACGAAGGTGATAGTGAATATTAATCATGGCTCCAGGACGTTTGCAGCTGTAAGGACTATTGCTGGTTTCACTAACGTGCTCGCATTGAATCTTTGTGGAGACTGTGAATGGTCACCATCCTCATACTCCCATAGTGTGCATTTTGCTCTCTGGCCTTAGTTTTTTTGTATAGTACAGTACAGGGCACCCAGGGGGAAATTCTAGGCCTTTCCACATATGCATTGCAAAGCAGTTGGCATCTGTAGGAGCAGAGGGAGAACCCTTGAGCAATGGGGAATAGAAGCTGATGGCTAATACATGCTCCTCTATTGTCTTTCCTCGAATGGATAATCTTCCTTGAGATCTAATTCATAAAGTCTTTTAGATAGATACTGGATCCAACATGCAGCTTCCAAATAATGGCCAATTTGATAATGTATCCTAGTGTTGGCTCTCCCTCCTTTAATGTTTCAACTTCCCTGTCTCTTGCTCCTGGTCTCTGGCATCACATTCCTGAATAAGCAACTGACACATAGACTTTGTCCCTGGCTTTTCTTTCTTGGAGCAACCCAGGCTAAGACAGTGAAATTCCCAGCTTTTCTACTTTGGAGCCATGTAGTTTTAGGTTATTTAATCTCTTCAAATCTCACCGGCACTTGGAATGCTGATATCAGAACCGAATGAGTCCATATTAGAAAAGAAGAGAATGAAGAATAGTTGTTAGTATGTGGATCAGTCAGGGTCCCAGGGATAGGAAAGAGATGGCACCCTCACAAGGAATGATTGGGCCAGGTGTGGTGGTGCATGTCTGTTATCCTAGTGCTTGGGAGGCTGAGATAGGAGGATTGCAGGTTCATTGCTAGCCTCAGCAACTTAGTGAGATCTTCCACAATTTAGTGAGACCTTGTTTCAAAATGAAAAATAAAATAGGACTGGGGGTGTAGCTCAGAGGTAGAATGCCCCTGGATTCAATCCCCACTACTACAAAAACTTTTTAAAAAAAGAAAATAAAGGACAGTTGAAAATTTAATGAAATAAGAAAGAGTTTAATGAAGTAACTATAAAGTGTGGACAGGGTTGAGAGAAATCAGCAAGGACTGTGAAGTGGTCACTGAGTAGCAACTAGTTACAGTGACTAGCAACTAGTTATAGTGACTAGCTGCCGCCATCCCTAGGCTGAATATTGTCAGGTAGCATGAGATAGCTGCCTGAGGGCTGTCAGGATTTGGGGCAGAGGAACTTAGTCACTGTCAAGCTCCAGACCTTGAAGAAAGGAGTCAGGGGAACAAAGCTACCATCTCCTTCCCCCCATCTCCGCCTCCCATCTCCCACTGGTACCTTCCAGTAACTAAATTCAGGAGAAGTCCAAGGACAAACAAGGCTCATTGATATCAGCACAGCAGGGTGGAGGATGGTGAGACGGACCTGGAGGGCATGTGGAGATGCCTAGACTCCTGGGAAGTGAGTACCTGTCCCACATGGCTTCAGTAAAGGTCCAACCTGCATGGTGATGGGAACACAACTGCCCTTTGACAGGAAAACCTCCCAGTGAGTGAGAGCAGAAGTGCCAAGGGCATGAGACGGCGGCCTGGTGCAGTGTGCAGAGCAAGCCTTGGGTTTCTCCAGTCAGTTTCTTAATGGAAATGAAGGCCTTTGGTTGATTCTGTGAGTCAAATAGAAGAAGTGTTTAACTCAGAGCATTTCTAGCTGGGGGTGGTGGCATATACCTGTAATCCTAGTACTAGGGAGGCTAGGACAGGAGGATTGCAGATTTGAAACCAATCACAGCAATTTAGCAAGACTCTTAGCAACCCAGTGAGGGCCTGTTTCAAAAATAAAAAGGGCTGGGGATATAGCTCAGGGGTAGAATGCCCCTGGGTTTGATCCTAAGTATCTGCATCCCCTCCACCGTCCACAGAGCATTCCTATTTTACCTTCCTGTCTTCCTGGGGTGGGCAAAAGTAGAAAAAATTTCATTAGATACACTGTTTATGAAGCATTTCCTCTGAACCTGTCACAGAGAACTAGATGACTCAGGGACAAAGAGAGAAAGGACAAGAGATGTCCTCAAGCTTCCTGGATTTTACACTCTAGGTGGGGAAATACATCCCTTAGATGAAACAGGATAATAAAAAGTAGAAAGAAATAAAACCTTACAATGGGGGATCCAGATGAACTGCAGGGAATTTAACCAAGTGAAGAGGCGCTGCTTCTGAGGCCGTGGTTTCTGCACAGTGCTCCAGGGGCTCCCACCTGGGGGAGACTGGGTTAAAGCCCTTGTGTGTGAGTTGGGAGGCCAGGGCGTGCCTGATCAGAATTGGACAACAGGAAGAGAGAGAATGTATCACACTTGGCTTCCCAGTTTCCTCCTTTTTGGGTGGGTCCCTTTGGCTTAACTGTGTATGCTGCAGGCTCATGTTGGGGTTCTCAGAGTCCAGATAGATGAGGGGTGATAGGCCAGAACAGATATTTGGGGATCCCTTGCCCTTTGTAGATATTGCATGTGACCTGGGCAGTGGAGAAAAGCCATTAGCAAGCCAGTGTCACTGCTGTTCCTTCCCAGGGTGGGGGTGGGGGTGGTGGCGGTGGGTGAGAGCTCTGGTATTCTCACTGGCTTGCTCTCTCTCTGTATCCCAGGGGAAGGAGAAATGTTAAAACGCATCTGCTCTCCTCCAAGGATTAGATCAGGGTTCATGAAAAGTGTTCTACAGGACAGACAGGCCCAGGGAATGATACAAATTTCCATAGCTCGGTGTGGTGGCCCATGCTTGAAATCCCAGTACTTGGGAGGCTGAGACAAGAAAATTGCAGGTTCAAGGCCAGCCTCAAGAACTTAATGAGGCCTTCTGCAATGTAGTGAGATCCTGTTTCCAATACATATATATGTATATATATGACTGGGGGTGTAGCTCAAAGGTAGAATGCCGTGACTCTGGGTTCAATCTCCAGTACGACACAAAAAATTTTTTTTTCTCCATTAAGAAAAAGGTTTCCTGAGCTGGGCGTGGTGGTGCACGCTTATAATCCTAGCATTTGGGAGACTGAGACTGGAGGATCCGGGTTCACGACCAGCCTCAACTACCTAGTGAGGCCCTCCACAACTTAGGGAGACCCTGTTTCAAAATAAAGAATAAAAAATAGGGCCGGGGGTATAGCTCAAAGGTAGAATCCCCCTGAGTTCAATCCCCAGTACTGAAAAAAAAAAAAAAAAAAAAAAAAAAAAAAAAAAGAAAGAAAGAAAGAAAAAGGTTTCCTTTGTTAAATAAGATTAGGGACCAGTTCAACAGGGTTCCTTACTAAGGTCTGTCTATACCTTTACTGTGATGCCATGCGTTATGAAACTCCCCCTATGGGTTATGACATACAGCCATTTCCAAACTTACTTGGCCAAAAGACTCAGTTTTTGTGAATGCTCCGGATGTCCTGGAACCCTAGCTTTCTAAGGAATTGTTCCGGAAACATTTACTATGTGGGAGTTTGTCTTTTCAAAGAGGATTCCCACAAGAGAGAGCAATGTGTAATGTCACAGGGTTTCTGCTGTGCTGAATGTTTGGGTCCTCCTCAGAGTCACAGGTCGAAATCCTAGCCCCCAGGTGGATAATGTGCCTTTGGGAGGCGATTTGGCTGTGAGTACAGAGCCCTCGTGCGTGGGATTGGTGCCCTTGTCAAAGAGATGCCGGAGACCCAGCTAGCCCCTTCCACCATTTGCAAACACACCAGACTGTATCACATACAACCAGAAGGCAGCCCCTGCCAGACA
>PVLC010043000.1:0-12721 GCA_004027655.1 Graphiurus murinus | reverse complement strand
AAAAAAAAAAAAAAAAAAAAAGCGCCACCCTTTCTGAAGAGGCAGGATTTTGGAAAATGGCCAGTTCTGGAGGCTGTCCTATATAAATGTATCATTTTATGAGACTCAACCACACCCAGAAACCTTGGAGAGATCATCAGGACAGAAATGAGGTAATCCTAGAACTTTTTGAATTGATGTGGCAATAATTTATCATGCTAAAAGAAAGTTCCTGTGAAAACTTAAATGCCTTATTCTTTTTTAATTAAAAATGTTATCAGTGCATTGTAATTGTGCATGATAGTGGATTCAAAATGATACTTTCATATATGCACATACATTTTTGGTCTGTTTCCTTCCCCACATCTCCTGTTCACCTTCCCTGAACCCCTTCCATTATGCTACCAGTCTCTCTTCATTTTCATGAGGTCCCTTTTCTTTCCTTTTTTTTTTTTCTCTCTCTCTCTCTCTCTCTAGCTTCCTATATATGAGAGAAAGCATGTAGCTCTTGATTTTCTGAGTTTGGCTTATCTCACTTAGCATGATGTTCTCCAGTTTCATCCATTTTCCTGCAAATTACATAACTTTGTTCTTTATGGCTGAGTAAAACTCCATCGTGTGTATGTGCCACATTTTCTTTATCTAGTCTACTGTTGTTGAACACCTAGGTTGATTCCATAACTTGGCTATTGTGAATTGTGCTGCTATAAATAGGGGTATGTCAAATGCCTTATTCTCAAAGGAGATAGTAATTCTAGGATCCCAGAAAGTTTAAATCAGTGTAGATGTTTGGGCAGTTGAGGGGAATGGTACTGTTTAAGTTCCATATATCAGGGGCATAAGGACACATTAAAATAAAAAAAAAAAAGACACCAGACCAGAATAAGGCAACACAATGTTAATGAAGGCAATAAATACAAGAAATAATTTAATAACAATGTCATCAGATTATTTGACAAGTAGAGAATCTATTATCTCTATTATGTCTTTTTTTGGGGTGGGGGAAGGTACTAGGCATTGAACCCACAGGCATTCTACCTCTGAACTATACCTCCAGTCCTTTTTATTTTTTACTTTGAAACAGGGTCTCACTAAGTTGCTGAGGCTGGCCTTGAACCTGTGATCCTCTTGTCTCAGCCTCCCAAGTACTGGGATTATAGGTGTGTACCACCATGCCCAGCTTATTGTATTATATCTAGAGGTGTTTACCTGAAATGATTCTTCTGAATGTAAGAGAAATATCTTCTTTGTAATGAGAATAAATGTATATTTATACATTTAACAATGTATAAATCACATTTAACAAGTCAGTTCTCTCTACTGTATTAGCTTTGATCTGTTACCTGATGAGGTCTATAAGTCATACTCCAATGTCACCATGTCTGAGATGAAAAAACTAATTGATTGATTCAATTTAGTAAATATATGTTGAGGAAGACATATTGCTGAGGGCTAGTCATACAAAATCAAATAAGGCTTTGCCTTAATGGAGCTTAGTGTTTAGAGGGAATGTCAAAGTATTAAACAAAACTAAAATTATAATTACAGATGGATTTAGTATTATGAAGGGACTAAAACGGTGTTTTATAGGGACTAACAACAGGAACTAACAGTGGTAAGTGAGGGAAGGCCTCTCTGGGAGGGGAAACTTAAGCTGAAACCTGAGGGAAGAAAAGGGGCCAAGTAGAAGAGAAAAGCAGGGAGTAACATTGCCAGCAGAAGTTGCATGTGCAAATGGCCTGGAGTGCAAAGAGCTCTCTGTGGAGCCAGGCAAAGCACCTGAGAGAGCGGAGGAGGATTCTGGAGAGGGCAGGTGTCAGGTGTGGTCCTGCAAGGCCTTAGAGTCATGGGGAAAGAGGGACGATTTTATCTGAGCTCATTAGGCGGTCACTGAAGGGTTTAATGCAAGGTACAGTCACAGTAAAGGATAGATACTCATATTATGTTCCCTTGGCCAGTTATATTCTGGAATTCAGAATTTGTTTTTCATTTTTAAAAAGTAGTACAGGTTGACATCCTTAATCTAAAAATCTGAAATGTGAAATGCTTCAAAATCCAAAACTTCAAAGCGCCACAAATACAAAATTCCACACCTGTTGTCATATGATGGGTTATCATCAGAACACATGCGCACTAAAATTATTGCATAAAATTACCTTCAGGCTGTATGTGTGGGGTGAAGTGACACATAAAAGAATTTCATGTTTAGTGTTGGGTCTCATGCCCAAGGTATCTCATATATACAACAATATTCAAAATTTTAAAAAGCCCTGAAATTTGAAATGCTTTTGGTCCTAAGCATTTCAGGTAAAGGATACTCAAACTATATAGTAGATATATTTTGTCCATGCATTAATCCACATATTATATGGCTCTCCCAGATGCACTTGGGGCCAATACTGTGTAATTGAACACATTAGTATGCCCGTGGTGAAGTGTGATTATTCACAGTAAGTAGGATAAAGAAGGACTGCTCATGGCCCCCAGCAGTTCACCTCAGGCTTTGCTGCCAAATGAAATCAAGTCCCATTAGGTTTTACTACAACTAAATTATGGGGAAAAAATCAGTTTTTACAGCTTTTTGGGTTTTGGACTGGTGGAGAAGAATTTGTTGATTTATAATTATCCCTTCTTTTCCCAATTATTATGAATGACATTCATCAACTCATTGATTCAACAGTGTTTGAAGGTCTTTCAATGTTCCATGCAGTGTTCCGAATGTCTAGGAATGTAGTAAACATGAACCCAACTGATATTTTCTTTTTAAATCTTTCTTACTCTTAAGACATAAATAGAGGTTGTATATATTTCTGGTGTTCAGCATAATGTTTAGATACAGTTAGTCAATGTGGAAGAGCTAAATCAAGCAAATCAGCCTGCGATTACATCATACACTTATCATTTGGGGTGGTAACATTTAAAATCCATTCTGGTAGCAATTTTCAAGTGGAAAATGAATTGCTATTGACTAGCAGTCGCCATGTTGGACAATGGATCACTTGAAGTGATTCACATTTTCTATGAATAGTTTTCTTAAATAGGAAAAGTACTTTTCAAGACATAGCTACGCAGGTTAGAAATGTTAATATTTCTACAACTGTAATAAAATAATAATTAAGAAGAACTCAACAGAAACAATAGCCAAATCCAATAGGTTAACACAAAGCCAAACTTACAAGTGAGGGGCTGACATCTACAACAGACTCCCCTGAAACTCCTAATGTGATATATTGTCTGAAATCACTCAGGAGTTTCTGATGCTCATATTTGCTTTTGTGTGTGTAGTACTGGGGATTGAACCCAGGGGCATTCTACCTCCAAGTTAAAACCCCAGCCCTATTTTATTTTTTATTTCAAAACAGGGTCTCACTAAGTTGGGGAGGTCTCACTATAAGTTGCTGAGGCTGGCTGCCAACCTGTGATCTTTCTGTCTCAGCCTCCCAAGTACTGGGATTACAGATGTGTACCACTACACCCAACGCACATTTGCATATATATATATATATATATATATATATATATATATATATATGTGTGTGTGTATGTGTGTATATGCTTTTATTGGTGCATTATAGTCTCACTTGATAACAAAAATCATGTTGACAGTGACACATACACATAGTACTCGGTGGCCCCCCTTCACCTGCTCTTTCTCCATCCCCTCTTCCCCATACACAGTAGTGAGATTGACATTGGTATTTTCACATGTGTACACAAAACCTATGGTAGTAATTCTTTCAATGATCCTCACTCTTCTCCCTCCCCTTCCCCTAGACCACCTCCCTAGCTCCACTGAGGTATCTCTTCCATTATTTAAAGTCCTTCTTGTATCCAAATTATTCTCTAGCTCCTTCATATGAGAGAAAACATATGACCCTTCACTTTCTGTGACTGGCTAATCTCACTTAACATAATGTTCTCCAGGTCCTTCCATTTTCCTGCAAATGACATAACTTTGTTCTTCTTTATTGCTGAGTTGAATTCCATTGTGTGGATATCACTTTTGCTTTTGATTAAGGGGATATATTTGCCCATGAGGAAGTATTTGTTAGGTAGAATTTTGAAGAAATATTGCATGAATAAACAAGTAGGATATTTTGGATCCTTTATGCTCCAAATTATGATTTGCAATATTGTTCTCACAGTATTTCCAGGTACCAAGGCAAAAACTTTATGCATACTTTTATTTAATGCTCCCAATAAGACAGCAATCAAGAAGCAGAGACTGAAAAGCGATTTGAAGAGGGCTCTGGAGCTTTGCAAGTAGAGTTGGGCTTGCTTGGGACTTACTTAAACTCCATCTCACCCATATCCTGGTTGGCAGGCACCCAGTCACTGTCAGGTAATGACTGTGAGAGCTCATGCCTCTTGCAATGGGTTAGGACAATTCTACGCTACACCCGCCACTCTGAATTGTGCTAGGGTCAAATTAAAGCTTGACCTCTGTGGTTTTTGGCCAAGAGGTTTTCTTTCTTCCCTCTCCTGCTTCCTTATTCCTGTGACCTTATGAAGGGGTAGGAAGAAGTAGGCAGATAGGACCAGAGGGCAACAAATGCTAACCAACTTCTAAACCTCCTAAAAAGTGATGAGATCAGAAGTCTCCTGACAGTGACCAGAGCTTCACAAAACTCCAGTTGTTCCTGCTGATAAGCAATTCCAAGAGAGTCCAGGAAACAACTCTGGAACTCCAACCTAGAGAAGGAGACTAAAGAAGGACACTATGCAAATGCACTTTGCAAATCCCGGGAAACTGCCTCTAAAGACCCCACCTGGAAAAGGAGACTCAGAAGTATAGAAAGCCCCGGACTAGCCACTCTAGTCATTTTTTCCCACTTGGGAGCCCCTCCCTTCTGGGAGCGTCTCTTTCTCTTGCTTTGTGGTGTGTACTTGACTGTACTTGGCCCAGGCAACTCGTGGGTAGTGTTCAGACGGTGTCTGATGGATGTCAAGGCTGACCACGGCCCTCAATCCGCGTGGACTTTGGGAGAAAGCAGTTTGCAATTGATGGCACGTGGCCTGCAAGGGTGTTCTGCCTCTCTTTTTTTCCCACTGCCGTTGTCGTTCTTAACATACTTCACAGACCAGAACCCTGGAAAGGAAATGTCTGTTCACTATAGGTCCCTCCTGTAGCACTTCACGCATACACACAAATTCTTGCCTCAGGACTTGCTTCTGGGGAACTCAGTCATTATAGCCAGTGCCCTGGGATATTCTTTACCCACAGAAACCTTGAGAAATAATAGAATGATTTGGCCTTGCTATGGGGTTATTTGTCACATAGCAATGGGTAGATAGAGCTCTCTGGGATGCTACAGTATGTGTATATGGTTAGATTTCCTCTAGCCCTTCCTTAAAGGGACCCATGGCTCAATATATCCTGACCAGATTGACACCTCCCACAGAGAGACTTTCCTTTCCTGCTGCAGGTCCTCTGCCAACACCACTATCAGAGGACCCACAGAGTGTCTAATCTGCTGATATAACCTATCTTCAGCCAAGGGAGAATTCACTCTGATATACGAAGTGTGTAAAGAGTACATGACAAGGAAGTCCCTGATCCTACCACAAACCACGTCACTCAAAAGCTTTTAGCCTGAAAGAGCATAAAAAACAATCTTAGCTTGAAGGTAAAACTAGGTTTGAGGTACTGTCCTTCAGGTGCGGTAAATAGCATAAAGATACTACTACATATCTCTCATTTGTAGTAGTTTCATGAACATACACTTATAATTGTTCTATCTGTCTATCTATCTATCTATCTATCTATCTATCTATCTATCTATCTATCATCTACTTATCTACCATCTATCTGATATTGAATCCAGGGGCTCTCTATTTCTGAGCTACACCCCCAGCCCTTTTTATTTTGAAACAGGGTCTTTCTAAGTTACCTTGTGCTGGCCTTGTACCTATAATCCTTCTGACTCAGCCTCCTAAGTACTGGGATCACAGGCACATGCTCTCTGTGTACAGGTTCAGGAACCAGATGCAGGAATAGGAGTGGTCTGCTCATCGTTTCTCTTAGTGATCTACTTCTCCCTTGGGATATGTCTTCATAGCTTCTTCTCTACCCTTCAGCTTTGGCGTGATTCTTCTTGCTTGGGAAGACTGTCTTTGGACTATTAGCACTATTTTACTTTCATGAGCAGAGGACTGGTGGTGCTGAGAGATTCTGTTCTCCTTTCCCCTCAAGGGCTGCCTGATGTGGGAGAAGGAAACCCAGCTCACTTGCTGCAGTCTAGGACGTCTGAGGCTGGGTTTGTGCTCCAGAGTTCCCCTGCAGAATCAGACCTGCAATCTCATCCTTGCTGGGGTTTCCTTTCCTTCCTTCTGCTTCAGAGGAATCTGACTCACTCCTTGACCCAGAGTCACAAACAAAATACATGTTGAGATCAGGAGGCTGATACTCAGGGCAGATTAAAAACACAGAGCTCCCAGTTAAATCTGGATTTTAGGTAAACACAGATAATTTTTTTAGTATAAGTATGTCACATGCAATGTGTGAAACATATTCAAATTTATTCCTTGTGTGTCTGGGTTTCAAATTTAATGCTGTTCCCTGCATTAAATCTAGTGACTCTAATCAAAGTATGTCTAATGCCAATACTTATATTGTTGTTTTATATTAATAAACCATTTTGAATCTACAGATAACCTTAATGTACATGTTATATAATCTAGGCAATTATATAGTAAATAGTAAGTTCCCCTGCCAACTCTGTACTCAGTCTCTTAGTCTCCATTTTAACAAGCTTTTTCTTATTTATTTTCTGTAAATGCATACATAATTGTATATGCATCTCTACACTCTAGTACTTTAAAAATTTTTTTTTTCTTTAAAATTTTGGTACTAGGGATGGAGCCCAGGGGCATTCTACCTTCGAGTTAAAATTTTGATTGTAATTTCAGCCATTTTTATTTTTTATTTTGAAACAGGGTTTTGCTAAGTGGCTGAGGTTTGCCTTGAACCTGTGATCCTCCAGTCTCAGTCTCCCGAGCACTGAGATGATCCGCATGCACCATCATGCCTGGCTCCTACTTTAGTACTTGTTAACAAGGCAACCTGAGAGACTGTTCCTATCAGCATGCAGGATACTGCTTTGTTCTTTTTAAAATAATTGTACATTTGCATAAGACAAGGCTCAGTTAATGTCATGTGCACCATTTTCAGTCTTTTGCTCTTATACATAATTAAAGTTCAGGCTACATCATTTTATTTGATTTAAAGAGACTCTGGAGTCTAAGTACCATTGTGGACCAACAGGTCAAACTGCCAGATGCTGCTAGTGGCACAGAGGAATGCAGATTCCTTGATGATAGGCAATGGAAGAGTTCAGCAGATGCTATCTGATGTTTAAAATTGTTCTTCCTATTTGTAAATGTATGGGAGTTCTTTAGATAAGAATACATGCTTGCACCTAATCCTCTACAATAAACAATCCCTGCCAGGAAGCGAATAACCATTTACTAGGGAAAATGTTGTTACTCACAGTGGGGTGGGAATCCAGGGCACTCCATCTAATTTCATCCAGAAATCAGTGAATTTTCTGTAAGTGCCTGCTGCTAAAATCCACAAAGACAAAAACAGGTTCTGAATGGACTGGCTCTGGCATCAGCAGAAGAGTGTACACATCTGTAGCACTTCTTGCTGGAAAGGCAGCCTTAGAGAAAGTGGAAAGGACAAGGAGCAAGTTCCGGGAAAAGGCAGATTCTTACAGAGAAGACATGGGGCCCACTTTGCTCAGGGTGGTGGTGTGTGGCCGGTTTGGTTGCTACAGGAGGTTGACCAGAGCACAGAGTCTAGCACTCAGTCAGGCAGAGGAAGATTTTCCTGGCTGAGAAGGTGGCAGGGAACATGGGGTGATAGGTGTGATGTGAATGAAAGTATTGTTAAAAACTCATGCTTATTTCAGGCAACTCTCGTTAGATTAGACAAGCTCCCTGCCCTAAGTTAATAATGCAATACAGTGACATGGAAAAAGATGTTATCTCATCTAAATGAACACAAGAAAAATTTTGAATAGAATTCATAGAGCACAGTGTGGTACACACACATGCACACACACACACACACACACACACACACACACACACACACAAACACATGCACGGGTGTGGTACTGAGGATTGAGCCCAAGGTCATTCTACCTCCAAGCTATACTCCCAGCCCTATTTTTATTTTAGCTTTGGAGCAGGGTCTCACGAGGTTGATGAGAGTCTCACTACTTGCTGAGGCTGGTCTTGAACCTGAGATTCTCCTGTCTCAGCCTCCCAAGTACTGGGATTACAAGTGTGCACCACCATACCAGCAGAGTTTTTTTTTTTTTTAATGTGTTCAGCATAGGTTTAAAAAATATATATTTCTCTGCCAGTCAAGTATATGGTACAAAGCCCTGAAATAAGCCTGAATAAGAGGCAGGCCAAGCTGGGCATGACACATGTCCATAATCCCAGTACCTGGGAGGCTAAGACAGGAGGATCGCCAAGTTCAAGACCAGCAACCTAGCAAGACTCTCAGTAAACTAGAGATACCCTTGTTTCAAAACAAAAAGTAAAAAGGGCTAGGAGTGTAGCTTGGAGGTAGAATGCCCCCCCTGGGTTCAATCCCTAGTAACACACACACACACACACACACACACACACACACACACACACACACAGAGTCAAGAGTCAGGCTAATGTAATAAGAATTTAATTAAAAAGGGAAGATTGTCATTCTTTAATTGCTATATATCCTGGGTTTTGCCCTCTTCAGTTAATCATATCACTGATTTTAAAAACATCTTTGGATTTAAGGAAGAAATAGCTTTGAAACATGGCATTAGCATGCAGATTTTTAAAGTGAGTTTGATGGGAAATTTGTTTTTTTGGGAAAAGAACCCTGGCAGATTAGGTTCCTTTAGTTTTAATCCTCTTATACTGAAATGTGTACTGGTACGGAGTAGCAAATATTCTCCAAATTGTGTGCCTGGCATGCGTGTGCTTGCACTTGAGTTTCTAAGTTAAATAAATAACTCAGACACTAAACAAACTGTGCCCCTCAAGTACAAGAAACCTCTCAGTTGCAGGATTTACTTAGCACTTCCTCAAGAAGTGCTACTGCAAATATACAAACCCACATCACACCACCCACCTGCAAGCAGTGCTTGAATGCCAAGTGAAGGAGACTTGAATGAAGTAGGAGACACTAGAGTGTAAAAAAGAGCATTTCTTCTAAAAACAACAAAAGCACATTGATTTTTTTTTTTTAGGCGTGCCCCAGGTAATACTAGATGGCCAATGCTCCTGTTTCTTATTTCTTGCCCTTTCTAAGCTACCTGCTCTTCATTGTTTCCTTGCCAGACATGTTTTAAAAAGTGGTGAAATCGCTGCTTTCTCATCTTCATTTATTCACTATTGTTTTTCCTATTCTCAAGGGTACAGAATCAAATAATCCCAAACCCAATGTCAAGGGGCATGGAAGTGATATTTGGTAGAAAAGTCCAGGAGAAATAAACATAGAGTATGAGATTGTCGAGACTTAAAGAGAATTCAGCCCATATTCGATATTTTAGTTTCTCCTGAATGTGTGGAAGTGTTTAAAAAAAAATTGTTACCTTTGTGAATCCTTAAGTTGGTTCCCTCCCTACTTTTGAAACACTAAATTACCACTTCCTAACTTTTAAACCAATAATGATTAAAAAATAATAAAATCATTATTACACATACTGCATAAAATAACATAGTATGTCACAGCCTAAACTAAATTCATGCTTTTCCCCAGTAAAAATGGTAAATCTGTGTTTCCTAAGATAATCTGCTGGTCTATTTTCCTATGTTCTCATGGCAGTGAAACAACAGATATCATCTTGGGTTTTCTTTTCTTTTCTTTTTTTCCTGGTACTGGAGATTGAACCCAAAGGAATTCTATCTCTGAGCTACACTCCCAACCCTATTTTAGTTTTATTTTGAAACAGGGTCTTGCTGGGTTGATGAGTTTCACAACTTCTATCCTTGAACCTGTGATCTTCCTGTCTCAATCTTCCAAATACTGGGATTACAAGTATAAGCCACCACCCCCAGCTGCAGTAAGTTGTTTTAAAAACCCAATTTCTGAAGCAGGAGAGCATCTTAGATATCAGGTAGTAAAATATTTTCATTTTATAAGAGGAAGAAGGGAATTTATAAATATTTATGTGACTTGTCTAACAATGTATAATGGAGGCTCTGTTAGGTTTGGTTCTCTTGACTTCCAGAAAAGGGCTGAAGTAGGAAACAGCTCAAGAAACACTTTTATACATAAAGATATTTTTCCTTCTTTTGGTTCCGGGAAGCTTGCTTAGCAGGCATGTGAATTATGAGAACTTGATTTCTTTTTTCTTTTCTTTTGCATAGTAGATAACTCCAATTTAAACTCTTTTAGCCCCAATGTTATAGAAAATATATTACATATATACAAAAGCAGTTCTATTCTCAGTGCTTGAAAAGGATTACAGAATATCTCAGTTCTTGGATATTTGCAATAATGAAGGAAAACAGTAGTATTGGTAGTCTAGAAATAATAAATAATTCCTGAGTAGTTTCAAACTAATTTAAATAAATTAGTGATTATGTTAGTGAGGCCACCTTTCATAGGCAAGACATATATGCGGAATATTTAGGGTCTTGCTTTCAGAGGGAGGTGATTTCTATAACTCTATCCAACACCATCTCTTTAGCTTGCAAGAAGAATGTTGAGAAGAGTAGCAGATGTTCTGTAACATTCTTCATATAGGAGAATTCTAAGCAGTCTGGTTTTAGTTTACTTTAAAAAGCTGAATATTCACCATATTTAGGGAAGTAAATGGTAGAGCTATTGGACTTGCAATTTAAAAAACATTTATAGAATGGATATCAGTGGAAAATGCCGAAAAGTTGGGGTCGGAACAAAAGCAATGATTACTTTTAGAGATATTATTAAAAGGACTGCCCCTGTAAACAGTGGTGCTCATTACCCAGTCCCTCCAGTAGATTAGTTTTTTTAATTCCAATTGATCTTCATGCATTTTCTCTTTCTTAATTTTAACAGCTTTCTGATTCTCACTGCTTTCTAAAAGATGATATAATACATTGTGTTCATTTAAGAAATTTACATCTCTTCTAAGATCTTGCAAGTTAGAGTTATCATAAATAATTGAGAATTTACTTTTTTTGTGCATGTACGTGTGGTACTGAGGATTGAACCCAGGGGCATTCTACCTCTGAGCTGCATCCCCAGACACTCTTATTCTTTTGTTTTGAAATAAGGTCTCACTAGATTGCTGAGAGTCTCACTACGTTGCTGAGGCTGGTGGTGAATGTGCAATCCCACTGTCTCAGCTTCCCAAGTACTGGTATTACAGGCGTGTGCCACCATATCTGGCTGAGGGTTTACTTTTAAATTTACTTCCTAGTTGTTTTAATATGACTGCAGAAAGCATTCTCAATGTTTTCTGGAAACACTTTCTAAGATTGTGTCAGTATATGGGAAATAAAGAGACACTGAGGCAACTGATCCTCTTGGTTCAGGTGTCTTAAAGGTCCTTGTGACTTGGCTTGACATGTGGAGCTCATAGATGTTTTTGAATGACTATTTTCTTTACTATTGGGGAAGAAGAATGTAAGTGGATAAAGTTCTTCCCCATTCTCTATAGATGACATATTTTCAGATTCTTTAAGAGCCTTAAGAGTCTTGGGGGAGGGGGCGAGTACCGGAGTTTGAACCCAGGGGCATTCTGCCTCTGAGCTACACTCCCAGCCCTATTTTATTTTTTATTTTGAAATAGGGTCTTATTACATTGTGGAGGGCCTTTGCTAAGTTGCTGATGCTGGCCATGAACCTGAGATCCTCCTGTCTTAGCCTCCCAAGTACTAGGATTATAGGCCTGTGCCACCAACACCCGGCTAAGAGTGTTTTTTTTTATTTTCCTAGTATATTATGTTTTCTTCTAGTTGTTTCATCTTAAATAAGGGATCTTAGAACGACACACCTTTATGCATATGTTTTTGTTTTTGCTGAAGAGCAGTTCTTATCTAAAGCAGTTTCTCCTTTCAGGCCATTCCCACTTACTTTTCCTTGAATATCCCATTTCCCAGTTTTTCACCACTAGGTGTCAGAAGTATTCACGCAAATACCCCAAAGGTACAAATATAAGTTTAAAAAAAAAAAAAAAAAAAAAAGTGTCCCTGGATATCTTGGCTTCCATATGAAATCTTATGCTGCTTGTGACCACATATTAGCTGGTATTTACATGAAATTCCAATTCAGAAAGTTCAAGAAGTACTAAAATCAAGGAGAAAAATGGAAATGTTTGTAATAAATCTGTAGCTTTGAATTCTGCTAAAGGCATTGCTCCCTGATTCCTTCCTGACTCTGGCCCCAGAGATCCCCTTCAGTATCACTCCAGGAGATGAATAAGCAACTTCTCTTTTTAGGAATGGGCTGCAGAAGAGTATATTGAAAACCACATAAGGAATTATTGCATTACTTTGTAATGGAGAACTCCCGAGACACCAGAATCCACTCTTCTTTTACCCATGATTTTCATAATAAATACAGATGCAGAATTTCTTTTGAGTAAGAATTTTCACCTGATTACAATACTAAATTCCTTTGGCGAAACTTTTTTTTTTTTTTTTAGAAAATTAAGATGTATTTATTCACTTATTTTTCTAGCTTTATTGAGGTATGATTGACAAATGGAAGCTAAATTGTCTTATGTAATTTTTTTTTTTTTTTTTTTTT
>PVLC010042999.1:0-12428 GCA_004027655.1 Graphiurus murinus | reverse complement strand
TTAGCACGACCCTGTTTCAAAATAAAAATGAAAAAGGCTGAGGATGGAGTACATCCCTAGTAGGAACGGGGGCGGGGGCAGAAGGAGGGGGAGGAAGGACTGGGAGGAACAAACAGAAGCCACTGAGAGACTTTTGTTACCATCTATGGAAAGTCTGACTGATACTCAGGTAAGATCTTAATTTACCTGTGAAATGAGCCTTCAAGTCCAGACTAAACACCTCTTTAAAAGAGGCTGATTGATAGGCGCCTCAAAGTTTACATAGATGATTTGATTGAGGAAGTCTCCCTGGTTCTGAGGTTGGCGGACTGCCCAAGCTGTTCCTTCAAAATACAATTGAGGAGAAGATCGAGAACCCCCATTTATGTTTGTTATGCTCCTGTAGGTAATATTGTCAACCCTTGAACATTGAATAATATCACCCTTCATCTTTTTATTTAGATATTGTCTTCCAATAGACCTGTAAAACTCTTAAGAGGAAGGAGTGTGTGTGTGTGTGTGTGTGTGTGTGTGTGTGTGTGTGTATGTGTGTGTTATGCTAGAACCTTGCAATTTCTCTGTCTATAGTAGATACTCAATAAATATCGATTATCAATGAGAGTGAATATGGAAGATTCCTCTAATTACCCAAAGTACATTTTTCCCACGGCAGAAATTTGGAAGCTTCACATGCAATTCTTATAGCCCAAATGCCCTTGTGAAGTTTGAACAGTGCTATTCATGTTTTTCCAAAGTATCCCTCATATCTAAGACGCCTAGAGAATTGAAGCTTGAATGATTTGCTGCAAAGTAAACACTCATACCTTATAATTACGTACAAAATTTGGGTATTTTGATATATATGTATATATAATGTACAAATGTAATAATGATGATAGATTCCTATTTCCTAACTCTGGAAGAAAAAGACTGCTGCTACAACTTTCTTCTTGGTTAAAATGTGGTTTTACTGAGATTATCAATTTTGGAAAATTAGGATGAAGAGGAAGAGAACTGACTCTGCACATTAAAATTAGTTCGCATCTCACTCTTGATGTAAAACTTATAAACATACAAAGGACAGCATCCTTCCCTCCACTTCCAAGCCATCCTCCAGCATGGTGAGTGGACAGCCCCGGTGTCACTCTGCCTGCCTCTGAATCTTGTGTCTGCCATCTACTGGATGACCTTTGGTTAGTTATTTCACCTTCTCACGCCCTAGCTTCCCCATAGACAGACAAAACTTGATAAAAATAGAGCATGTATGTACACTGATGCTGCTGTAATGGTTCAAGGCATTGAACACTTAAAATACTTAGACCAAATCTTTGCACTTAGAGTAAGGACTCCACAAGCAACAGCTCTCTCAAGTTAGTACTGAGTTATTCATAATGCACCAGAAAGTTGGAGGGCCACAGTGTTTTCAGGCTACAGATGTTGAAGATTTCCATCCGTATCTTCTTGCTGAGAGACCATTTCACTTCCTCAAGGGTGGGCTGAGAAGTTTTTTGTATCCTTTGCTTAGAATTCTCCTATCTCAGGGATCTACACAAAGGCTTACTCAGGGAAGAAAGAAGGCTAATGGTTTGGTTTTTTCCTAACTCCACTACTAACACTGTAATTTTTATCACATGTAAATGAACTGAGTCTCAAGTGACTCATAACACCCACAATCAACTCGTTATCCAACAATCAAACTTCATTATAATCGCAGCCATCTTGCCATGTTTAGTGAAAGCATTCAGTGCTACCATGTAGTTGTTGACTTCGTGTTGAGCCCCAGAAAGGTATTTGCTTAATAAGACAAATTTGTGAGGCCCTTTTAGTACGGGGGTGAAAAGGAAGCAATTCACTCTATACAGATATAGTGAGGTGTGAAGAAAAGCAACTCACTTCTCAATTGAAAATTTCTGATCACTATCCCGCTTCAGCTACACCAGCATATGCTATGTAATTCAGCAAGTTTTCAATGTCATTTCATGATTTGCTTCCGGAAAATCAGTTGTATTCAAACTAGTTTTTGCTTTGGGAGGAGAGGGGGTATTTTAAAGTATATTTTTCTCAAAAATTGCCATTTTTACAACTATGAGAAATTCAAGAAATAAACTTTTGTGCACTAGCTGAACACACACTATAAGAATGTGGTTCTGATCCATTCGTTGGTGAGAATCTAGTTTCATCTCTGAGTATGTCCACATCATCCCTCTTCTGGGTTGATATGCAATGCTTGCTAAAATGTCACATTCTATTAAGTCAGTGACTCTGTGTTCATGATATTTACCTCTCTGTAGTGATATGTAAATACATTAGGAGACTAACCATATTTATTCCTGTGCTTTCCTGTACTTTTGAACTACAGGATCAGATTAGCATTAGTCCTCTCTCCATGTTGGCTCATATACAGAGTCTCTTGGACACATTTAAGTGCATTATTTGACAGAGCTAGTTGATAAAAGCACCTTAGAAGCTCAGCTGAGAGTTTTTGTTCCTAGTCACTCCTATCAATATAATATCATAACTACTAGTCATGATTCTTCACTTCTGTCAACTTTCTAGTTGCTTCTTTGACTATGCCTTTAGAGTGTGGTATTTTGGAGTAAGCAAGAGCTACACGACGGGCCTTGGACAGGCTACATTGCATTGAGCAAGTTAAGTGACCTCTGCCTTTGTGTGTAAGATGAGGAAATGATACTTACTTCACTCAGTAGTTGTAAGAAATTGAAGACAACACATACATTGCTATAATTACTGCTATAGCAGCGTACCCAACAAAAAACATTCAGTAATTTGTAATCTCAATCATCATAGGTTTTTTGTTCCAGAATATACTCTTGTCTTCATATTTAACCGAAAAGGCTTGGTGATTTTCTTTGAAATTTCGCAATAGGTCTTAAAATCTAACCACAAGGGCAATAGATACGTTTGATATTTGTCAAGATTCTCACTTATATTTTGGCCTGTGTCCTTTGAAGTGTAATCCACAAGCCAGCATTGTCACATTGTAATCTGGGAGGTGGTTAGAAATGAGGACATTCAATGCTATCTATGAGTTCCTAGATGTAAATCTGCATTTTAACAACAGGAAATAACCCAGCGTTGCAGGTGACTCCTGACTGAGCTAGGCCCAGGAAGCACTGGTTCCAGCCACACGAAGTTGTGAAGTTCAGAGTGAGACGCACTAGGCATTGCATTGGTGCATGGAAGTTTCTAGCTCAGGTGGGCCGACAAGTTCTCTAAGAGAAGCCAGATTCGTACAGTAAAAATGAAAGGGAAGGTCATTACTTAAGACATTTAGAAAAGCTGGGAAGACCAATAAAGTGTTGCTTTTCAAAATGCTATTTTTACTGGACTTTTTCGGGCTTTGCTTTATTTTAGAACGGCAGCACCACCATTTTGGGGTGAATGTTTTGGAAATGCAAAAACACAGAAAGAGCAACTGTGGTCATACACACTGCACAGTGACAAGAAGAATGGTTAGCATGGCCTTCTTGCTTTCACTGTGCCATTCTTGCAAAAAAAAAAGGTCAAGTTTCATATGGAGTCCTAATGTAGTTACTTAGGAAAGTACTGATAGCGTTTTCATCTATGAGGCATGTTCCTTTTGAGACTCATCCAACTGTTTTTTGAACAGACATGCTCATTATTTCAATCCGCATAAAGAAGAATAAGGAAAGAAAAAAGAAGTATTAAAGTGTGAAAAGGAAAATAATTCAATAGACAAAAAAGAGAAACAAAACACACACAATCTTTGATAAAGGGTTTAGATAGTAATTTTCACATAATTATTAGTAATAGTTACACAAACAGGAAGTGTTGCCATGGAAACGTAAAACAGAGCAATGTTTGAACACACTGAGTCGGGTAGAGTACTACTGTGTGGAAATATTTGCAGAAGGAACTAAAACATGCTGGATGCATTCCACTTATGCCTGTGTCGAATGGAACATACCTGCATGCTCTCCGGTTGATTTTCTACAAGTCAACCATTGTAGGGTACCTGTGATTCGCTCCTGTGCTTCATCGTATGCCCTATGATGGGGAGCAGCTTTCCTTTACCATCTCTCCCTATCTATGCAGATATGAGGGAGTATATTTCTAGTCGGTTCAAAGCTACATTCCGTGTATTTTGTTTTCTGCTAACAGGCATCTAAAACGGAGCCTCTAAAGATACAATCAAATAATGAGTAAAAAATTTCAAAAGCCTGTGGTCTACTTGAGGTTAAAAAAGAAAAAAAGAAAAAAAAATTGATTGGGGAGGAATTTTGTTCATCTTTCCTGATAGTATGTTACTTATGCGCTCAAACAATTTTCTTTCCATCACTGTACCTTTAGCAGAATGGATTTTCAACAAACCGGCCCTGGACCTGTTATAAAGTTTATGCATTTCAATCTTTTCAAGTGAACACACTAATCTCTAGGAAGTGCACACAGAATGCAATCTCGGTCAGCCCCCTTCACACAGGTAGCTAAATGTGTTATTCATCGCAGAAAGAATAGGCAGCAGTTACTCGAAGGACTACGTGTGATGAAGAAGGAGAGGCTGGGCCCCAGAGCCCCGGCATAGCGATTCCTAGCCTCCTGCCTGAGCCAGCTCTGACATATGCAAATAAATAAATAAATAGGCAAAACGATGGGTTTTTATTTTTCTTTTCTTGGGTGGATGGGAAATTATGATTCCCTGTCTTTAGATATCCATGAAGAACACTGGTAATGAAGGACCCCATTGGTCTAGCTTTTTGTTTGTTCTTTCATTTGTTTGGTTTGGTACTGGGGATCCAATCCACCAGGAGCATTCTACCTCCAAGCTACACCCACAGCCATTTTTATTTCTTATTTGCAAACAGGCTCTGGCTAAGTTGCTGAGGTTGGTTGGCCTCAAAGCTGAGATCCTCCTATCTCTGCCTCCCAAGTCCTCAGATTGCAAACGTGCACCACCACACCCAGCCCGCTGGTGCAGCTTTTAGCAAAAAAAAACAGCTCTAGGGGAGAAGAAGATATTAGCAGCAATATCTTCCCATATACTCAGATAAAGCAGGCACAGTAAGTATCTGTCTCATAAAGTTCTAGGGCTGCTGTGAGGATATTTATTAATTGTATACATGTCTGTAAAGGCCTGTAAGATTTTAAGGCACCGAGCATGATCATGGGCACAGAGCAAGTGCTCAGCTCTCCTGGCTCTTCACCTTGTCTCCTGGCTTTGTCCACGCCACTTCACCACCTTCACTGATTTGGGTGGCGAAGGACTGGGAGGTTTTTGTTTTTGCTCAGTCATTGAGCGAAAATTTGTCAAATACCGTAAAAATTAACAGCGCAATAATATACATGTGAAAAATACAAGTCCTTTACTTTTAGACTTAATAGGCATAAAATTACTGTCAAATTGCTATAAAAGCTTCTAAATGCGTACGCTCGCTTTCATTACTTGTTAATGTTTGCAGACCGCAAGTGAGCGTTTGGCAAAGGAGCCAGGTCCGCAGATCACACACAGGGTGGCCATGGTTTTGCAGTTTCCCAAATGCCAGCCTTGGTGTTCCTTAGGGGGAAAATACACCTGAACCCCTCGCAGTCCCCTCACCCTTTCGGCAGTTCACTTAACCACTTTCAGCCACGGTCATACGATTATAAAATCAAGACAATAACTAATTCATCAGGTTGTGAGGATTAAAAAAAAAAATCCTCCAATTAGCTGAGTACTACCTGTATGTTCTCTTTTCGTGGTACTGGGGATTGAATTTTACCTCTGAGCTACACCCCCAGCCCTTTTTATTTCTTATTTTGAAACACGGACTCACTAAGTTGCTGAAGGTCTCACTAAGGTGCGGGGGCTGGCCTCAAACCTGAGACCTCCTGTCTCAGCCTCTGAAGTCCTGGGATGACAGGCATGCACCACAGCACCCGGATCAGTTACCTGCATTTTTAAGCTTTGGGATTTTTTTTCTCCAAGGGTTTTGAAGATAAGAAACCTATCAAATTATTATTTGTATCCTCAGCAACTAAGGCAGTTCCCAGCTGCCACAGGCTACACAGCAAATGCTCATGATTTGTCAGGTAGAAACAGAAATTTTGCTAAGGAGAGTGTGAAAAAAATGTAAACAATTCATACATGATTGGAAAAAATGCATCATTCTCTTCCTCAGAATCCTTATGCCATTAAACCATTCAAATCTCTCCACACGCTGCAGTTGGCACAGGTCTCAGTCAAAGTCATTCTCATGAAATAAGGTCCTGTGGTGCTATATAATTTAGGAGATTAAAATGGGTTATGTAATTAAACAGAGGTGGGAAGCAGACTATTCCTATTACAGGCAGCTTTTACATACATTCTCATGCAACCCCAAGGACAAACCTATGAAGTATACACTGCCATTTTATGAATAAAGAAAACCCAAACTAGAGAGATTACACAGATGCTGGATATCCAACTAATACCCAGCTCAGGTTTAAATTTAAAATGGCCTCTCTCCAGAGTCTCTGATGATTCTTTCTCTGTAATTCCTAGGCAATATGTTCTAGCACAGACTTCTACAGCAAACCCCTTAGAGGACCCAAAGAATGATCATGACCGGAAGTGGGAGCCCTCATGTAAATTTCTCTGCTAGGCGTTGGACATGTCCCAGATGTCCCGAGAAGCTGCCTGGCTGAGTTCATCCATGAGGTATGACCTTGTCAGTCTCTCTTGATGGTCTAAGCTTCTTTTCCATAATAGCTCGGAATCACCAGAGCTAAGCGGTTTCATTCATCCAAGAAGTCTATAAAACCCACACTTACTGAACTACCTTCTGATGGTTCATCCGACAAATAAACTCACAGTACTCAGCTTCCGTTTCATTATGATCTGTGAAATACTTGATGCAAAATTTAAAACATACAGATTATGGCTTGTAATTAAAGATTTACAAATTTGGAAAATCAATGAACATGCATGAATTGAGTTCCTGCTGTATACAGCTCATATCCAAAGAAAAGAAAGTGACTTATTTTTCATATTAGTGATCCATCAGTTTTTATGAAGTTTGCAATGAAAAGTAGGAAGGTTGGTTTGCAGTGAAGGGGCATCCTCTCATTGCAAACACATCTCCCCAAATGTATTTCAGAAAAAAAAAAAAAAGCCAGGCCTGGTGGTGCATGCCTGTAATCTCAGTACTTGGGAGGCTAAGATAGAAGGATTGCAGGTTCACTGCCAGCCTAGGCAACTTAGCGAGGCCCATAACGTAGTGAGATTCTGTTTCAAAATAAAATAAAACAAAATAAAATAGGATGGGGGTGTATCTCAGAGAGAGAATGCCCCTGGGTTCATCCCAATACCACCCACCCACCCACATACACACAAGAGTAAATGTTATTCACTAGAATTACTATAAGGAAATCTAGCTCTCATTTCCAGCAAAACCAGCCTGTTCTCTGTCCTTTCTTTCAGTCTCTGCTCAACCCCAGGAGAGGAAAACACTCTCTCACACTCCAAATGGTCTTCTTCCACTCAGGCAAGTCACACTAGTTTAAGGTGCTGCAGCCATGCCTTTTGAGAGCTTCAGGATACTCTGCGAGACTTTCAGAGAGTTTGACAGTCAGGGTCTCAGGAGATGACAGATGGCACAAGCTTAAGACAATGGCTTAATAATGGTTTGTTTAAAAACAGATGTGGGCAAATGTAGAGAAACCCCAAGAGATCGTGCAGCATGCTGGGGTTTGAGCAGTAACTATCAGGCGAGGTGACCATCAGCGCAGAGCAGGCACAAGGAGAGAAGCCAGGGAAATAACAGAAGCCAGGGACAGATTGGCCAGAGCTCGGGCTCTAGCTAGGTCAAGAGCAGCAATCAGCCCGGGTGACCCTGCAGGAAATAAGTGTCCAGACACTCCCTGGGCCTGCCCTTTGACCTGGGGCCAGGGCTCATGATTGGCCAAACCCATGGAAGCAACCCTTATAGACCAAAGGAGAAGGAAAGCATTCTGGAGGGGGACAGGGCAGGTCCCCAGCCAGGAGGGCTGCCCTGTGCTCCATTTTCCTCATCTTCTGTGTGTTTCCAAGCTCACTGGTTAGACTGACAACAAATGTAGCCAGAAAAGCCCAACTTTCTTCCTGCACATTGCCAGGTATGACATCCAGATCGAAAATAAGAAGCAAGCGAAACTCAGATGGACCACCAGATGCATCTCAGAATTCACACACGTTTTAGGACTATTAACTGAGTGTTTTATGCCACTCTTGAAATACAAAAACAAGGAATTTTCCTGGCACTAAAGAAATTCTTGAAGAGGAAATTAACCCCTCTGTCTGAAGGAAAGCTGATCCTACTTGTGGGACAACAAGCACAGTGCCTTGCCTTCCCAAAGCTGTGGCCTGTTGTGTAACACTTATTTACTGCTGGCTGCTCATTTGCACACAATGTGCGCAGCCAAGAGTCAGCAGTACTCTGTGGCTGCCAAGGCAGTTTTCTGAGTTTTAACTGGAGGATAAAATTGATTCAACATGAGTAGAGCTGTCTTGACAATACATCCCTTGCACTTTGGCTCTTCATCTGGCTTTTCTTCTCTCCTTCTTCTCCTTCTTCTTCTCCTTCTCTTCCTCCTCCTCCTTTTTCTTCTTCTCTTCCTTCTCCTCCTCCTTCCAACTGGGGGATTGAAACCAGGAACATTCTACCTCCAAGCTATACTCCCAGCCCTATTTTATTTTTGTTTGGAAATAGGACCTTGCTAAGGTTGCTGAAAGTTTCTCTAAGTTTCTCAGACTGTTCTAAAACCTGCATTCCTCCTGTCTCAGCTTCCCAAGTACTAAGATATCAGGCATGCCCCCCCCACGCTCGCTTCATCCCTTGTTTTTAATGAGTTACATAAACTATGTGATTGAGAACACCATTCTTCTTCAGCAGCTTCCTCACTGAAAACTCCCTGTTAAATCAGAACCCACGTCAGGTACACCCAGGACTGAAGTTACCATTTTGATATGACTGTGAAGGAGAACAAAGAATAAGTGTTTCCTGAATTCTGTAATTGGCAGGAACAAGGCCGCCATCACACCAGCGCAATTGCCAGGTATGTAGAAGTTGTAAACAAGGTAAATTATATTACAAAGTCTTATTTAGCCTCATAATTTGGATGTTGTCAGAAATGTTTATTCTCATCATTAATTTGGCTGATGCTTTTAAGAAGATATATATATCACAGTCCACAGTTAATATCAAAGAAGGGCTGTTTTATTAATAGAATAACTTATTGTTTGCTATCTATATGGAAACTTTGCGTTGGGAAAGGGACTACAGTCCATTTCTTAAGCTTTTCTTTTGCAGTGTACTATTAAGAGAGAAGTGTGGCAAAGCAGAGACCGTCCTCTGCTTCTGTTAATGCAATTCAGCACAGAACCATGAGCTGCCCTCCCCTGGTGCCCATCAGAAGAAAGAACAAAATTGGGCTGACTATTTCTACTGGATGAAATTACAAAATGACAAGTTCAAGACAACATAAGAAATGAGTTCATTTTGCTGTACTTAAATCTTTTGCATAGATTAAATTAGGCTCTAAATGAACTGGAAATAATTTGACTTATTATAAAAATTCCATCCTTATTTGTCATTCACAGGTAAACGTAACTCAATGCTGATGCTATTTAGAGGAGAAAAATGGAATTTAATATAGAATAAAAATGAAAGGGATTCTTTTAAATAGTGTTGGGAGAAATGTATAACCATATAGAAAGAGATGAAATTAGTTCAAACCCCAAACTCTGTCCCAGAATATAATTGTATTCCAGACTCAAATTCAAAAATTGAAAATATACAATATACTGAAAAAATATGAGCTAGTTCCTTTATAGCCTGGGAAAAGGACAAATCTTCTGAACCATATGCAAATTCTAGAAAAAAAAATACAACTTTGCACAGCAGCAACAAAACAAAACAAAACAAAAACCCAGCACCATAAGCATGATAAATAGCCAATTGACAAACTGGGAGAACATAATTGTAATTTATAATATGGAGGGTTAATTTCCAGATAATACAGAGCTCCTTAAAGTAGAAGTAAAAGGCGAAAACATTAATAAAAAAAATAGAATAGGATATATACAGATGATTCATTGAAAAGAAATCTATAATTATATTTAATGTGAGAAAATAAAATTCAACCTTATACATAACAAATTATAATACGCCAAGCTACTATTTTTCGAGTATCAGATTTATGGGTCAAAGGCTTGATGATATACGCTGTCAGAAAAGCGGTGGGTAAAAAGCCACTTCCATCCGCTACAAGAGAGGAGGCCGAATTGCTCAGTCCTCATGGAGGGCAATCTGGCAATATCGAACAAAAGGTCATGTGCCTTTACCCTCTCATCTAGCAAATCCCACCTCCCTGAATCTACTGTGAAGATTCATCTCTACAAACATGAAACAGCACATACGCACAGTTAAACATTACAACATTATTTGCAGTATTAAAAAAAAAAAAGACTGTAAATAAGCAAAAATGGCCATCAACGTGGGGCTGGCTGAAATAAGTTGCAGCATGTTCTGTGTGGGTGACGTTAACTGAACCCTTTTGACCAATGTTGTCAAGTACCTTTTCAAAATGAGCTTATTTGTCAGACAATCTCTCATTTTATAAGATCTCCATTCAAATATTTGGCCTATTTGTTAAATTAGGCGGTCGTCTTATTCATTAAAAGAATATCCTGTGTATTTTAGAAACAATTCCCTTGGAATATATATGCATTGAATTTTCTTCCCATCTGTCTCTTGCCTCTTCATTTTGGTTTCTTTCAAAAAGCAAAAGATTTATTGTGATGAAGTTGAACATATATAGTTTTTTTTTCCATAGTCCATGCTGTTTCTAAGAAACTTTTGCCTACCACAGTGTCATAAATTTTTCCTCTATTTTTCTATTTTATAAACATTTACATTTAAGTCTACGCTACATTTTGAATTAATGCATCAAATAAAGTGAAAGTCAATGTTCATTGTTTTTCAATAAAAGCATCCAACGTTTCAGCAACATTTGTTGAAAATTTTATTCCTGCAACCATTGGATCCCTTTGAAAAGCACCTTTGAAAAATCAGTTTACTGTATATCTGTGTGTCTATTTTGGAATCTCTAATGTGCACAAATGACTTACAGTATCTTTATAGAGTCTATAATCAGCTGGTGTTATACCTCTATTTTGTACTTCCATTCAAATTTGTCTGAGCTTGATGTTTTGCATTTCTGTATACAATTTTAGAATCATTTTGTCAATTTCTAAAAAAAAAAAAATTACAATTTTGATTGAGATTGAACTAAATTAAATCCAATGGTCTATGAACATGGTGTCTCTTCTTAAATTTCTCAGACAGATTTTCTTCTTTCTTTCCAGTCTGTATTCTTTTTCATGTCATATTGCATTGGCTGCGGCTTTTCTGTTTGTTGCTGAATTTGAATATTGCTTTTAACTACTCTGTTGAAACGAAGTATGGACAGTCTTGGTTTGTTCCTGATCATTAAAAGGAAAACATCCAGGTTCCTGTCATGCACAGTGTCAACTGTTGATTTCTCACAGATGCTGTCTATCACATAGAGGGAATTCCCTTCTATTCCTGCTTTCATAATTTAATTTTAATCACAAGTGGACAAATAGGTGCTGAACCTTGTTGTCGCTGCTGTTTCACATATAATGCTGTGATCTTATGGTTTTTCTTTTTATCTCACTAGTATATTAAATTCCATTAAATGACTTTCAAATATTAAATCCAGCTTGTATTCTTAGAGCAACTCTGACTTTGTCATAATGCTTTATTTTTTCTGTTTGTTGCTGAACTTGAATATGTAATGTATGCTAAAGGATTTTGCATCTATTGATACAAGGCATATTAGTTTGTGGTTTCATGTATATTTAACTTTAATAAATGGGTAGTAAGGGTTTCAAAAAATGAATTGAGAAGTGCTCCTTTGTTTCCTGAAAGATTTTGTGAGGATTAGTATTATTTCTTCTTTAAATACTTGAGAGAATTCCCCAAATTCAATATTTGGGGAAAATATTAAAATTATGAATTCAATACTTTACAGGTATATAAATATATTTTCCTGGTTATTTTTCTTGCATATTTAAGGGGATTTATTCATTTTATGTTAGCTGTTCATTGTTGACATAAAGTTGCTGATAACATTTCCTTATCCTTTTAATATCTGCATGATCTAGAATGATGCCCCTTTTTTCATTTCTGATATTGGTAATTTCTGTGTATTCTCTTTCATTTGATTTTCAATTCTATTGTTTGTGTTTTCATAAACTCTATTATTTGCCTGTTTTCTATTTTCATTATTTATGCTATCTTTATTATCTTCACCATTCTATTAATTTTGAACTAAAATTTCCCTTTCTTTTAGTCTATTACTCTGTACTTTTAGCTGAGTTTAGATCTTTCTTGAACGCTGTAAAATTCCACCTAAACACTGCTTATGTGTTATAAAAATCACAACATATT
>PVLC010042998.1:0-12722 GCA_004027655.1 Graphiurus murinus | reverse complement strand
GTAGACTCCACGCCGGGGCCAGCTCAGTGGCGGCTTCTGCCTGGCGGCGTGGCGCCGGGGCCGCGGAGACGGGCTTCTTTGCTCTCCCTGGTCGGCCTTCCGGGTTCTGCTCAGCTGTATTCCAGTTTTCGCAGCGTTTTCCACCTTTTTGTTGCTTTTTTTCTTCTTTCAAAAAACTGGATCCACGACTGATTTGAATTGAGCTTACAGCGGCTCTTGAGACGTGTCTCACTCCGTCGCCATCTTCCCGGAAGTCCTGATATGACTTTTGAAAATGATAAGTTCTTTGTTGCTTGTACTAATTGTCAATTGACTTCATGTATTTCTATCGTTCCACATGACACCCAGGTGTTAATTGTTAAACAACCTCCATATGTGATTTTTCCCGTGAATTTAACTGAAACTTGGTACTCTGATTCTGTTGCTCTTATATTTCAAAAAATCAATAAGGCCTTAAGCCGGCCTAAGAGATTCATAGGCTTATTAATTGCTGGTGTAGCTGCATTAATTACTCTGATTGCTACAGCTACTATGGCTGATGTGGCCTTAAGTAGGGAGGTTCAAATGGCACATCATATCAATGAATTCTCAAAATATGTAACACAAACTTTGGGAACTCAAGAGCATATAGATACTAAAATTGAAATGCGTATTGAAGCATTGTTTGATACAGTAAAATATTTGGGAGATAGGATTGATTATTGAGCATAAGATTAAGGAGTTGAAACTCAGAACTAGCATTCACTGTCATGCAGAATACAAATGGATTTGTGTTACTCCTAAGGCTTATAATGATAGTCAGTATAATTGGACAAGTGTTAAAAATCATCTCCAAGGGATATGGCATGACGCTAATATATCCTTAGACCTGTTAGCCTTGCACAGTGAAATCACTGCACTAAAAGATGCTCCAGAATTGTCTTTTGATTTAGCAAAAACAATTGATGATTTTGTAACTAATATTCAAAATGCTATGCCAAAGCTCCCAGCATTTAACTGGCTGGAACAAATACCCACTCTCCTCTTTGTAATCATTCTCATCGTTGTAATTTTAAAGCTTATCTTCTGGGCCAAAAAGCAAGAGCATAACTCCAGGATGGCCAAGCAAGCACTGGCCTCCTTGGCTGATAAAAATGAGCCGGTTCAAAAATGGGTAGATATGATCAACCCATAATAGAGGACCTCCATGACGGGCAACTAGGAAATACTGTCAGTAGTCACCTAAGACAGAAACTTGATCAAACAGTCAAGTATCCAGGGACGGGTTTGACTTTGAAGTTTTCCTCGACCTAAGACAGAGATCCTCTTTAGAAAAGAAAAAGAGAGGATTTGTGGGAAGCAAAGAAAACTTTTGCTAAATTCAAAAGACTCAAAAGTTAAGATAACTGCTTAACTGTCAAGGCTGTCTAAGCAGTTAAAACTTAGCCAGTGCCTGTTTCTATCACCCTAGAGATAACAAATTTATAACTTCCTAGGAATCCCAATGTTTAAAGATTTATGACCTGTGTTGTTTGTCTTCCCCTATCAAGGGGTCTAAGATAAGGTGGAAGTAACTATTGTTTCTTCTGAGCTTGATTGATGTGGCCCTCCTGGGCCTGTGAGATGATGAAAGTTGTGCACGTACTCAAGGTCTGGCTCCAACTATATATCCCTGAAGCTGCTTAATAAAGTTGAACATTTGTTCCCCTTGCAAGGTTGTGTCTGTGTCTGTGTGTGTCTGTCTTTTGTGTTTCAGCTTCCAGTGCAGACTGCAGGATAGGGAAACTGAGGCAGCAGCTGGCCTGCTGCAAATGAGCACACAGATACTTGCAGATTTTTTTTATTAATTGGTGCATTGTAATCATACATCTTTGTTAGGTATAAGCTAATAAAGGCATATATACACATATTTCTCATTTAACCCCTTCCTCAAGTCCGACCCCACTCCCTTGCCCTCCCTCCTTCTCAAGTACAGTTTCCTGATTGACCTTGATATATTTGATAAAGTACATCATGTGCATTAGGGTGTCTCCCACGCACTCCCCACCCAGTCCATCACCTTCAGTTAAGTCAACTTCTTTGCTTATCTAGGGTTTCTCCTTTTTCATCTGGAGTCTCTCTTATGCCCCACATTTCCCTAGCATCTCCATATTAGGAAGAACATATTTTTTTACTCTTTGTGACAGACTAATCTCACTTAACATAATGTTTTCCAGTTCCATCCATTTCCCTGCAAATAACATGATTTTGTTCTTCTTATGGCTGAGTAAAATTCCATTTTGTACATATCCCATAGTTTTGTAATCCATTCATCTATCCATGGACATCTTGGCAGTTTCCATAGATTGGCAATTGGTACACTGTGCAGCTATAAACATAGATACACATGCATCGGTCTGATAGTTTGGTTTCTGTTCTTTTGGGTAGATACCCAGAAGTGGTAATGCTGGATCATATGGTAGGTTAATTCCCATTTGTCTGAGGATCCTCCACACTGTTTTCCAAAGTGGTTGCACTAATTTGCAATCCCACCAACAATGTATTAGGGTTCCCACTTCTCCACATCCTCACCAGCATTTGTTGTTGTTCGTGTCTTTTATGATTGCCATTCTGATTGGAGTTAGGTGAAATCTCAAGATAGCTTTAATTTGCATCTCTCTGATTGCTAATGATGTTGAAAATTTCCTCATACATTCATTGGCCATTTGTATTTCTTCTTTTATGAGGTGTCTATTTAGATCCTTTGCCCATTTTTGGATTGGGTTATTTGTTTTCTTAGCTGTGAGTTTCTTGATTTCTCTGTGTATCCTAGATATTAGTCCTCTCTCAGAAGAGTAGCTGGAAAAAATTTTCTCCCACTCTGTGGGCTCTCTGTTGAGGTTTTTGATAGTTTCCTTTTCTGCACAGAAGCTCTTCAGTTTAATCCAATCCCATGTGTTGATCTTCCTTTGAGTTGCTTGTGCTTTGAGGGTCTTGTTGAGAAAGTTTTTGCCTGTGCCTATGTGTTGAAGTGTTGGCCCTATGCCCTCTTCAAGTAGCTGCAAGGTCTCTGGCCTAACTTCCAGGTCTTTGATCAGCCTTGAGTTGACTCTTGTGCAGGGTGAGAAAGTGGGGTTTATTTCCATTTTCCTGCACATAGTTAACCAGTTTTGCCAACACCATTTGTTAAAGAGACTCTCCTTTTTCCAATGTATATTTTGGCTCCTTTGTCAAAAATGAGTTGACTGTAAGCATGTGGGTTTGTTTTTGAGTCTTCTATTCTGCTCCATTGGTCTGTGTGTCTATTTTTGTGCTAATACCATGCTGTTTTTATTACTGTAGCTTTGTAGTAGAGTTTGAAGTCAGGTATTGTGATGCCTCCTGCATGGTTCTTGTTGCTAAGGACTTCTTTGGCTATCCTGGGCTTTTTGTTGTTCCAAATGAATTTAAGGACTGATTTTTCTATGTCTGTGAGGAGTGACCTTGGTAATTTCATGGGTATTGCATTGAATTTGTACATTACTTTTGGGAGGATGGCCATTTTGATGATATTTATTCTGCCTATCCAAGAGCATGGAAGATCTTTCCATCTTCTAAGGTCTTCATCAATTTCTTTTTTCAATTTTTTATACTTTTCCTTATAGAGGTCTTTTACCTCTTTGGTTAGGTTTATCCCTAAGTATTTTGTTTTTTGGGGTGCCATTGTGAATGAAATTGTTTTATGAATTTCTTTTTCAGTGGATTTATGGTTGGCATACAGGAAAGCTTCTGATTTTTTAAGATTGATATTGTTCTTTATTTGTTTTTTAATTATTTTTATATAATAACTGATGCATTGTAATCATACATCTTTGTTGGCTACAGGTTGATACAGGCATATATGCACACATTTCTCATTTAACCCCTTCCCCAATCCCATCCCACTTCCTTACCCTCCGTCCTTTTCTAGTTAAGTTTACTGATTGGCCTTGATATATTTGTGAAAGTACATCATGTGCATTAGGGTGCTCACCACCCCAGTCCATCCCCTTCAGTTAAGTCAACTTCTTTGCTGATGGAAGGTTTCTCCTTTTTCATCTGGAGACCCTCTTATGCCCCATCTTCTCCCTAGTTCCAGACACTTTGCTGAATTTGTTGATCAGTTCTATACGTTTTTTGGCTGACTTTTTTTGGGTCTTCTACGTATAGTATCATGTCATCTGCAAAAAGGGATATTTTTAGTACTTCTTTCCCTATTTTTACCTCTTTGATTTCCTTCTCCTGCCTTATTGTTCTGGCTAGAGTCTCAAGTACTATATTGAACAGAAGAGATGATAATGGATATCTTTATCTTGTTCCTGTTTTAAGTGGGAATTCTTGCAGATTTTCTCCATTTAATATGGTGTTGGCTGTGGGCCTACTGAATATTGCCTCTATGATGTTGAAGTATATTCCTTCTATTCCAATTCTCTGGAGTGCTTTTAGCATGAATGGGTGTTGGATTTTGTCAAGTGCATTTTCAGCATCACTTGAGATGATCATGTGATTTTTGTCTTTGCTTCGGTTTATGTGGTGAATTACATGGTGAATTACATGGATTGTGTTTCATATGTTGAACCAGCCTTGCATCGCTGGGATGAACCCGACTTGGTCATGGGGTATACTATTCTTGATGTGGTTTTGAATGAGCATTGCTAGTATTTTGTTTAGCAGTTTTACATCTAAGTTCATCAATGATATAGGCCTATAGTTTTCTTTTCTTAAGCTGTCTTTATTTGGCTTTGGTATTAATGTGATGTTGGCTTCATAGAAAGTGTTTGGGAGGGTCCTGTTTCTTTCTATTTTGCGGAATAGTTTGAGGAGTATTTGAATTAGTTCTTCTATAAATGTTTTATAAAATTCACTTGGAAAACCATCTGGCCCTGGGCTTTTGTTTGATGATAAACTCTTTATTGTTGTTTCTATCTCTTTGATTGTTATTGGTCAGTTTAAGTTCTCCATATCCTCTTGACTCAATTTAGGAAGGTTATATCTGTCTAGAAATCTCTCAATTTCTTCTAGATTTTTCATTTTGTTGGAGTATAGTTTTTCAAAAATAATTCCTGATGAACCTCTGTATTTCCACACTGTCAGTGGTAATATCACCTTTTTCATCTCTCATTTTGGTAATTTGGGTTGATTCTCTATTTCTTTTGATTAGATTGGCCAATGGTTTATCTATCTTGTTTATTTTTTCAAGAAATAAGCCTTTTGGTTTTGTTGATTTTCTGTATTTTTTTATTCTCTACTTCTTCAATTTCTGCTCTGATTTTCATAATTTCCTGTCTTCTAGTAGCTTTGAGGTTAGACTGTTCTTGTTTTTCGAGTGCTTTGAGCTGTGTCATTAGGTTATTTATTTGGCAATTTTCTGTTCTTCTTATGTAGGCACTCAGTGCTATAAATTTTCCTCTTAGTACTGCCTTCAAAGTGTCCCAGAGTTTTTGGTATGTTGTGTATCTGTTTTCATTGTTTTCTAGGAATTTTTTAATTTCTCCCCTACTTCTTCTATGACCCAATCCTCATTCAGCAGTATGGTGTTCAGTCTCCATGTGCTTACATGGTTACTCTGGGTCTTCTTAGAGTTGATTTCCAGTTTCACTCCATTGTGGTCTGAAAAGATGCAGGGAATTATGTTACATTTTTTTTAAATTTGCCAGTGCTCTCTTTGTGGCCCAGAATGTAGTCTATTTTGGAGAAGGTTTCATGTGCAGCTGAGAAAAATGTGAATTCAGCTGTAGTTGGGTGAAAGAGTCTATATGTGTCTAATAGGTCCATTTGGTTTATGGTGTTCTTTGGGTCTCAGGCGTCTTTACTGAACTTTTGTTTAGAAGATAAATCTAGTGATGAGAGAGGAGTATTGAAGTCTCCCAATATTAGTGTATTGGGATCTATGAGTGATTTTATATCATGCAGAGTTTGTTTTATGAAAGTGGCTACATCTATGTTTGGGGCATTGATGTTGATAATTGTTATTTCCTCTTGCTGGGCTGTTCCTTTTACTAGTAAAAAAATTACTTCCTTTGTCTCTTCTGATTAGCTTAGGCTTGAAGTCTAATTTATCTGATATCATGGTTGCTACTCCTGCTTGTCTTCGAGTTCATTGGCATGGATTACCTTATTCCAGCCCTTCACCTTTAGTTTGTGGGAATCTTTTGTAAGGTGTATTTCTTTTTTTGTTGTTGTTGTTGTACTGGGGATTGAACTCAGAGGCATTCTACCTCTGAGCTATACTCCCAGCCCTATTTTTTATTCTTTTTTTTAAATTTTGAAACCGAGTCTCACTACGTTGCGGAGGGCCTCACTAGGTAGCTGAGGGTGGCCGCGAACCCGGATATTCCGGTCTCAGCCTCCCGAATGCTGTAAGGTGTATTTCTTGCAGGCAGCATATAGATGGATTCTGGGTTTAATCCATTTTGCCACCTTGTGTCTTTTTATTGGGCAGTTGAGATCATTTATATTCAGTGTGATTATTGAGAGATGATTTTTAATTCCTAACATTTTGAGTTTTGACTTCTGTTTCAGGTAGTGTTTTTTCTTCTTTGCTTAGTTGTTTGCTTCCTGGAAATTACTGTTTCTCTGGCTCTGATGTTTACTTGTTACTTCTTCTTTATAGTTAATCTTTTTGAATATTTTCTCTAGTGCTGGTTTGGAAGACATTAATTTTTTCGGTTTCTGTGTGTCATGGAAGATTTTTATTTCCCCATCAATTTTGAGAGAGCGTTTTCCTGGGTAGAAGAATCTTGGCTGCAAGTTATTTTCTTTCAGAGTTTGGAGTATGTTACTCCAGCCCCTCCTGGCTCTCATGACTTGGTTTGGGAGGTCTGGAGTGATTCTGATTGGTTTGCCTCTAAATGTCACTTGGCCTTTTACTTTTGTTGACTTTAGAAATCTTGCCTTAGCCTGTACATTAGTCAACTTGATTATTATTATGTGGCATGTTGAACCTCTTCTTTGGTCTTGTCTTGAGGGAGTTTTGTATGTTTCCTGTACCTGTGTGTAGACTTCTCTTTCTATGTTTGGAAAATTCTCTGATATTATTTCTTTGAAGATATTGTTTATTCCATAAGTTTCAACTTCTGATCCCTCTTCTATGCCTATTATTCTTAGGTTATCTCTTTTAAAATTGGCCCAAATCTCATCGATTTCCAATTCATACTGTCAATTTTTTTCTAAATTATGTCCTATGTATTCATTTTTGGAATGGTCATCTTCTAAGAGTGATATTCTATTTTCCATGTGGTCTAATCTACTGTTTATAGTTTGTATTGATGCTTTCACTTCAGTTATTGCATCTTTCACATCCCTCAATTCTTTCAAGGCTTCTCTTTGATTCCCATTCAGGGCGTCGGATTCTTTGTTTATTTGTTCCTTTATTTCTTTCCAGCTGTCTCTGCATTCTTTCTGAAAGTACTGTATCATTTCTATTATAAAGATTTGAATTGTCCTTCTGGTAAGCTGTGCCATTCAGTGTTGTTGAGTTCTGTTATTGTGGGGTTGTGTCGACTCATTTTTCTTTGGTATTTCTCCTTCCCAGGGTTTCCCTGTTCTTAAATTTATAACTTTGCTGCTCTTGCACGCTTTCTCTGAATTTATAGGTTTCTTATTTTTATTTTCTCTCTGTGAATGGTATCTTCTACTGAGTTGCAATTACTCTAGAGCTTTTCTGCCCACTCTATTGTTGCCTTTGGTGGGTTTCAGGTGTTGACTTCTAGGGTCTGTTTGTTGCTTCTGTTATGGGGATTTGTCTCAGAGGTGTGAGTAGGACAGTTATTGGTCTTTGTGTTTTTAGTTCTCAATGTGGGATGTATTGAGCTATTCCTTCTATCAGTTTCACTTCCTTCAAGGCTTCTCTATGATTCCTGTTCAAGGTGTCAGATTCTTTGTTTATTTGTTCCTTTATTTCTTTCCAGCTCTCTCTGCACTCTTTCTGGAAGTTTTGTTGTTTTTAATTTCATGCTGGGGATTGAAGCCAGGGGAGTTCTACATCCAAGAAACACCCCCAGTCCTATTTTATTTTGAAACAGGGTCCTGCTAAATTGCTGTGGATTGTGCTAAATTGCTGAGGTTGGCTGTGAACCTTTGATCCTCCTCTCTCAGCCTCACCTGTACTGGGATTACAGTGTGCACCACCATGGCCAGCTTAAAATTGGACTCTTTTTTTTTTTACCCAAAAAAGTAGAAGGAGGGTTGAGGATGTAGCTCAGTGGTAGAATGCTTGCCTTGCATGCACAGGGCCTAAGTTTGACCCCCCGCCCTGCAAAACAAACAAACAAACAAACAAAAACAAATAATTTAAGGGGTCTGATAATCATTCTAATAAATTATATATTATTGAATCATTTATTTAATTGTATCGAAGAACATAAAATGAGATGTGAATAAATGTTGATACATGCTATACGTTTTACTGACAGGCTCAATTTACTAAGTTAAGCTATTATGTCTAAATAAGTAAAGCTAATTATGTCTAAATTGTATCCAATCCAATTCCAGTGAAAACCACAGTGGATTTTTGGAACATCTTCAAAATTCCTGAATATTTTCATTAAATACTGAACAATTAAATATTAAATAGAGCCAGGATGGAAGTTTTTGTGAGAGATCAAAGTCTGAGAGACAGTCTTGAGAAACATCAAGGGTAGAAGCCAGAATGTGAATGAAAGTTATTTAAATCTCAGCATTTTCTGAGATTTGTTTTTTTTTTTTTCATTTTGAAAGTTATAGGGAAAATTGATTTACAGATTCAATGCAATAACCATGAAATTACCAAGGGTACTCTCACAGACATAGAAAAATCAGTCCTTAAATTCATCTGGAAAAACAAAAATCCCAGGATAGCCAAAGTAGTTCTTAGCAACAAGAACCATGCAGGAGGTATCATAATACCTGACTTCAAACTCTACTACAAAGCCACAGTAATAAAAACAGCATGGTATTGGCACAAAAACAGACACATAGACCAATAGAGCAGAATAGAAGATTCAGAAACCAACCCACAGGTCTACAGTCAACTGATTTTTGACAAAGGAGCCAAAAACATACACTGGAAAAAAGATAGCCCCTTTAACAAATGTTGGCAAAACTGGTTAACCATATGTAGCAAAATGGAAATAAACCCCACTTTCTCACCCTGCACAAGAGTCAACTCAAGGTGGGTCAAAGACCTGGAAGTTAGGTCGGAGACCTTGCAGCTACTTGAAGAGGGCATAAAACCAACACTTCAACACATAGGCACAGGTAAAAACTTTCTCAACAAGACCGCCAAAGCACAAGCAACTCAAAGGAAGATCAATACATGGGATTGCATTAAACTGAGAAGCTTCTGTGCAGCAAAGGAAACTGTCAAGAACCTCAACAGAGAGCCTATAGAGTGGGAGAAGATTTTTGCCAGTTACTCTACAGATAGAGGTCTAATATCTAGGATATATAAAGAACTCAAGAAAATCACAATAACCCAATTAAAAATGGGCAAAGGATCTAAATAGACACTTCACAGAAGAAGAAATACAAATGGCCAATAAATGTATGAAGAAATGCTCCACATCATTAGCAATCAGAGAGATGCAAATCAAAACCACCTTGAGATTTCACCTAACCCCAATCAGAATGGCAATCATCAAAAACACGAGCAACAATAACTGCTGGCGAGGATGTGGAGAAGTGGGAACTTTAATACATTATTGGTGGGACTGCAAACTAGTGCAACCACTTTGGAAAACAGTATGGAGGATCCTCAGACAAATGGGAATGAACCTACCATATGGTCCAGCAATACCACTTCTGGGTATCTACCCAAAAGAACAGAAACCAAACTATCAGACCAATGCATGTGTATCAATGTTTATAGCTGCACAATTCACAATTGCCAGCTATGGAAACAGCCAAGATGTCCATCAACAGATGAATGGCTTACAAAACTATGGGATACGTACACAATGGAATTTTACTCAGCCATGAAGGAGAACAAAATCATGTTATTTGCAGGGAAATGGATGCAACTGGAAAACATTATGTTAAGTGAGATTAGTCAGTCACAAAGTGTAAGGAAGCATATATTCTCCCTAATGTGCAGATGCTAGGGAGAAGATGGGGCATAAGAGGGTCTTCAGATGGAAAAGGAGAGACCCTCGATAAACAAAGAAGTGGATTTAACCGAAAGGGATTGACGGGGGGCGGGGACACCCTAACGTACATCAAGGTTACTCACTAAATTGATCCTGAGAGGGAGGAAGGGCGAGGGAGCGGGGTGGTAATTGGGGAAAGGGGTCAAATGAGAAAAGTGGGCACATATGTCATTTTCAATTTGTACCTAACAAAGATGTCTGCTTACAATGTACAAATTAAAAAAAAAAAAAGAAAGTTATAGGAAAATGATTTGTGTTCTGTAATTCCTTAGAATTTTCTCAGAACACAAATGGAATGTGAGAGTGGTGTGGGAGTGGAGAGAGTGCATTCTTTCTGGAAGTTTTGTATCATTTCTATTATTAAAGATTTGAATTGTTCTTCTGGTAAGCTCTGCCATTCAGTGTTGTTGAGTTCTGTTATTGTGGGGTTGTGTTGATTCACTGTTTCTTTGCTATTTTTCCTTCCCATGGTTTCTCTGTTCTTAAATTTATATCTTTGCTGCTCTTTCAAGCTCTCTCTGAATTTATATGTTTCTTATTTTTATTTTCTCTCTTTGTACTTTTTGCTGTTCTTGCAAGCTTTCTCATCCAGTCTCTGCAATGAGGGTTTTGAGGTGTCCGCCGGTATATGCAAGGATAGGTTGTGTTCAGTGGTAAAGGTAGGGTGAGAAGTCACAGTGATGAATGCAAAAATAGGGTAAAGTAGAGGGGATGGTCCAGTGGGATAAGAGGTTGAATGTGTTCAGGTGAAATATGTTAAAGTTTAGAGATAGCGGATATGTTGGGGCATTCTGGTAGTCAGTATAGAGTGATAGAGTGTTAAGGTGTAGTGGTATGAAATGGTCTTTATATGAGACAGGGAAAGAAGGAAAATGAAAAGAGAAAGGAAAAAGTGTTGAGGAGAAGAATATAGATGGGAGAGAGGGAGAGAAGCTTATAAACGGGATAAGGATGAGAGTCAACAAACTGAGCAAAAAATAACAAAGCATCCAATCATCCAAACCAACATAGATAAATCAAGGCAATACAACACGAAAACAGAGTAAAAACAAATACAACAGAACACACACACACACACACACACACACACACACACACACACACACACAAAGAAAAACCCTGCTAGTTTGTAAGTACAGAGCTGAGTTGGCCTCTGCAGCCCTTTTGGATCTGTGTGGATATTTTCAGCTTTTAAATTTCTGCTCACTCTATTATATATTCTAGCGTGTCTCTGGCATTCTTATTTGCTCTCTCTGTCAGTGCAGGCTGGAAGTTCCGCTGTTGCCTCTCCCACTGCAAGCTTGTGTCTCTGAGCTCTTCACAGGGCCTATCTGCCTCTCTCTCTCTGCCTTTGCTGGTGGCGGGAGTGCAGTCTAAATGCCAGGCATTTTCCAGTGTGCGTGGAAGGTCTTTATGCCCTGTGTGCACAGCTACTTAGTGAGGTCCTCTGCAACTTTGTGAGACCTTGTTTCAAAATAAAGAATAAAAAGTGGGGCTGAGGGTGTAGCTGGGAGAATGCTCCTGGGTTCAATCCCCAGTACTGAAAAAAAAAGAGTATTTGAAACCAACAAAGGAATATTATGTTTAATGGTGAAATAGAGACTCTTTTGCACCATGAGAAGGGGCTTAGCATTATTAGAGTTTTAGCCAATGAGGTGATAAATGATAAAAACAACTCAGGGAAAATTGAATGCAGATGGCAAAGCAGATTTATTTTTCTTGCAAATAATACATTTTCTATTGATAAGTGCAGTCCACAAAGAAATAAGTAGTAAGCTTACTAAAGAGAAAAAGAAAGTTTAACAAAATTGCCAAATATAATATTAATGTATAAAGATTCACCAGCAATGTCCATTTAGATTATGACTTTTGAAACTGAAAGTAAGCTTTTGTTGTTGTTGTTGTTTTTAATTTATTGCTGGGGATTGAAGCCAGGGGAGTTCTACACCCAAGAAACACCCTCGTACTATTTTATTTTGAAACAGGGTCCTGCTAATTTGCTGTGGATTATGCTAAATTGCTGAGGCTGGCTGAGAACCTTTGATCCTCTTCTCTCAGCCTCCCTTGTACTGGGATTACAGGTGTGCACCACCATGGCCAGCTTAAAATTGGACTTTTTTTTTTTTTACCCAAAAAAGTAGAAGGAGGGTTGAGGATGTAGCTCAGTGGTAGAATGCTTGCCTTGTATGCACAGGGCCTAACTTTGACCCCCAGCACTGCAAAACAAGCAAACAAACAAACAAAAACAAATAATTTAACAGGTCTGATAATCATTCTAATAAACTATATATTATTGAATAATTTATTTAATTGTATCGAAGAACATAAAATGAGATGTGAATAAATGTTGATAAGTACTATATTTTTTACTGACAGGATCAATTTACTAAGTTAAGCTATTATGTCTAAATAAGTAAAGCTAATTGTTAGCGAGTAACTCACGGAAGGACCAGCGGGGAGTTGCGAACAAAATTTATTTCAGATTCGAATCTGGGCCCCCGCCATGCCCCAAACAACAGCGGGACCGGCAGAGACCCCGAAACTAGTGATCATTAACATTATATACACAAAAGGGGGGTGGATTTGTGATCTTTACATTGATTGGCTAGTGCACAGTGGAAA
>PVLC010042997.1:0-12723 GCA_004027655.1 Graphiurus murinus | reverse complement strand
AAAAAAAAAAAAAAAAAAAAAAAAAAAAAAAGCATGTGCCACCTCGCCTGACTATATTTGGATTTTCTAACAATAACTTTTTAAAAAAAAACTATTTATATAAATGACAGAAAAAAGCCTGGCATGGTGGTGCACGCTTGTAATCCCAGTACTTGGGAGGGTGAGATAGAAGGATCGCAGGTTCAAGTACAGCTTCAGTAAGTAGTGATACTCTCTCATCAACCTAGTGAGACCCTGTTTCAAATATAAAAATAAAATAGGCTGGGGGTATAGCTCAGAGGTAGAATGACCCTGAGTTCAATCTCCAGTACCAAAAAATAAAAAACAAACAAATGATAGAGAGAAAAACTTGACCCTCAGGTTGGGGGTGGAGCACAGTGGTGGAGCACATGCTTAGCATACACAAGGCCCTGGGTTCAATGACTATCACAAAAAGGAAGAAAAATAGGACAGGAATGGTGGTGCATGCCTATAATCCCAGTACTTGGAAAGCTGAACGAGGAGCATCACAGGTGTGAAAACAGCCTCAGCAACACGGAGATTCTCAGCAACCCAGTGAGACCCTGTTTCAAAATAAAAACTAGGCCAGGTGTGGTGGTGCAAGCTTGTAATCCCAGTACTTAGGAGGCTGAGATAGAAGGATTGCAGGTTCAAGGACAGCCTTAGCAAATAGTGAGCCTCATCAACCTAGCGAGACCCTGTTTCAGAATAAAAATTTTAAAAATAGGGTTGGGAGTGTAGCTCAGTGTTAAAAGTGCTTGCCTAGCATGCATGAGGTCCTAGATTCAATCTTCAGCATCACAAAAGAAAAAAAAAATTATTTGTCAGGCATCATGGCACACATCTATAAACCTAGCTCTTAAGAGGCTGAGACAGGAGGATTACAGGTTCAAGGCCAGCCTCAAGCCACACAGGGAGACTCAACAATTCAGCGAAATACTATTCAAAAGCTGGGCATGGTGGCTCACGCTTGTAATCCCAGCATTCGGGAGGCTGAGAACAGAGGATCCGGGTTTGCGGCCAGCCTCAGCTACCTAGTGAGACACTCCGCAACTTAGTGAGACTCGGTTTCAAAATAAAGAATAAAAAATAGGGCTGGGAGTATAGCTCGGAGGTAGAATGCCCCTGAGTTCAATCCCCAGTACTGCAAAAAAAAAAAAAAAAAAAAAAAGGGCTGGGATGTAGATCAGAGTTAGAATGCCCTTGGTTCAATCCCTAGTACCACAAAATTAAAAAAAGAAAAGGAAGGAACCTCTACTGTATCAATATTACTATTGTGCATTGTATTAAAACTTAGTGAGACCCTGTTTCAAAATAAAGAATAAAAAATAGGGCTGGGGGTGTAGCTCGGAGGTAGAATGTCCCTGGGTTCCATCTTCTTAACTTAGAAATCAGCAAAAACAGGAAATTGTTTAGTTTGTGACACAAACTAAAAAAAAAAAAAAAGAATAGCCAGGTGCGGTGGCTAACGCTTGTAATCCCAGTACTTGGGAGGATGACACAGGAGGATGGCAGGTTCACAACCCAGCCTCAGCAAGTGAGCAAGGCCCCCTGCAACTCAGTGAGATCCTGTTTCAAAATAAATAAAATAGAGCCAGGTATGGTGGAGCATGGTTATAATCCTAGTACTTAAGAGGCTGAAACAGAAGATTGAAGGTTTGAACCCAGCCTCGGCAACTTAGCAAGGCTCTCAGCAACCTAGTGGGACCATGTTTCTAAATAAGAAATAAAATTGGTCTGTGGATGTAGCTTGGAGGTAGACTTCCTCTGGGTTCAATGCCCAGTACAAATTAATTAATTAATTAAGTAGATAAATAAATAAATATAGGGCTGGAGGTATAGCTCAGAGGTAGAATCTGGTTCAATCCCCAGAACCAACAAAATAAAATAGGGTTGGGGTATAGCTCAGAGGTAAAACGGCCTTGGGTTCAATACCCAGTAGCACAAAAAAAAAAAGAAAAAGAAAAAGAAAAAAAGTACAGTGTGCAGTAAATTCAAAAAGTAGTGCAACCATCACCCTACCTAGTCCCAAAGAGGAAACTTTTTTCCTTTGTTTGTTTGTTTTTACAGTACTGAGGATTGAACTCAGGGGCATGTTACCTCTGAGCTACATGCCCAGGTATATTTTTTTTTGCGGTACTAGGGATTGAACTCAGGGGCATTCTACCTCCGAGCTATACCCCCATCCCTATTTTTTATTCTTTATTTTGAAACCGGGTCTCACTAAGTTGCGGGGTGCCTCACTAGGTAGCTGAGGCTGGCCTCGAACCCGGATCCTCTGGTCTCAGCCTCCCGAATGCTGGGATTACAAGGTGCATCACCACACCTGGCTCCCAGGCTATTTTTTTCTTCTTTATTTTGAAACAGGGTATCACTAAGTTGCGGAGGGCCTCACTTGGTAGCTGAGGCTGGTCACAAACCCGGATTCTCCTCCTGTCTGAGCCTTCTAAGTACTGGGATTACAAACCTATGCCACCACGCCCAGCCCAAGAAAGGTTATATTTGGGAGGCTGAGACCAGAGAATCCGGGTTTGAGGCCAGCCTCAGTTACCTAGTGAGGCAATCTGCAACTTAGTGAGACTTGGTTTCAAAATAAAGAATAAAAATTAGGGCTGGGGATATAGCTCGGAGGTAGAATGCCCCTGAGTTCAATCCCCAGTACCGCAAAAAAAAAAAAAAAAATAGGGCTGGGGGTGTAGCTCGGAGGTAGAATACCCCTGAGTTTAATCTCCAGTATCAAAAATAAAAATAAAAAAGGGCTGGGCTGGAGGTGTGGCTCAGAGGTAGGTTCAATCCTACTAGCACCACTAAAATAAATAAAGAAAGAAAGGCAGGCAGGCAGGCAGGGAATAGAGCTCAGAGGTGGATTGCCTCTGAGTTCAACCTCCAATACTAAAATAAATGACTAAGTAAAAAGGGCTAAGAGAGTGTAGCTCAGAGGTAGAATACCTCTGGGTTCAATCCTCAGTACCAAAACAATAAGTAAATAAATTTTTTAAAAAGTGTGGTGGCGCAAGCTTGTAATCCCAGCATTTCGGAGGCTGAGACTGGAGGATCCGAGTTCGCGGCCAGCCTCAGCTACCTAGTGAGACACTCCGCAACTTAGTGAGACTCGGTTTCAAAATAAAGAATAAAAAATAGGGCTGGGGGTATAGCTCGGAGGTAGAATGCCCCTGAGTTCAACCCCCAGTACCGCAAAAAAAAAAAAAAAAAGTGTGTGTGTTTGTTACTGGAGATTGAACCCAGAGGCATTCTACCTCCAAGTTACACCCCTACCCCAACAGTATTTCTTATTTGGAAACAGTGTCTCATTAGGTTGCTGAGAGCCTTGCTAAACTGCCAAGGCTGGCTTCAAACCTGAGACTCTGTCTCAGCCTCCCTAGTTCTGGGATTACAGGCATGCACCACCACACCCAGTTTTTTTTTTTTTTTTTTTTTTTTTCCGGTACTGAGGATTGAACTCAGGGGCATTCTACCTCCGAGATATACCCCCAAGCCCTATTTTTTATTCTTTATTTTGAAACTGAGTCTCACTAAGTTGCGGAGTGCCTCACTAGGTAGCTGAGGCTGGCCTCGAACCCGGATCCTCTGGTCTCTCAAATGCTGGGATTATAAGCGTGTGCCACCACGCCCGGCTCACACCCAGTTTAAAAAAATTTTTTTTAAGGGCTGGGGACATAGCTCAATGGTAGGATGCCTCTGGGTTCAATCTCCAGGACCACACCAAGGGGGCGGGGGGAGAGGTAAGGGAAGAACAGAGGGGAGCTAGCCAACAATCTTTATGTGAGGTTTTTTGGGGGTTTTTTTTGGGGGGGGATTGAATTCAGGGGCTTCTACCTCCGATCTACATCCCAAGCCCTATTTTTTATTCTTTACTATGAAACAGGGTCTCATTAAGTTGTGGAGGAACTCACTAAGTAGGCTGAGGCTGGCCCCAAACCTGCCTCCCAAGTACTGGGATTACAAGCATGCACCATGCCTGGCTTTTATGTCAGTTGAACTTTTTATTGAAAATGATTTCCAAGTTAGAAAGAATTTGAAAGAATGAGAATATAAGGAAGCTGGGCTCGGTAGCAGCCACCTTCCAGGCACTTTGGAGGCTGAGATAGGAGGATCGCTTGTACACAGGAGTTTGAGCCAGCCTGGGCAACATAGTGAGACTCATGTCTTAAAAAAAAAAAAAAAAGTAATCAGCCAGGCATGGTAGCACACGCTTGTGATCCCAGTACTTGGGAGGCTGAGACAGAAGGATCACAAGTTCGTAGCCAGAATCAGCTAAGTGAAACCCTGTTTCAAAATAAAGAATAAAAAAATAGGACTGGGAGCCAGGCATGGTGACACATGCTTGTGATCTCAGTACTTGGGAGGCTGAGACTGGAGGATCCGGGTTCACAGCCAACCTCAGCTACTTAGTGAAGCCCTCCACAACTTAATGAGACATTGTTTCAAAATAAAGAATAAAACATAGGGCTGGGGGTGTAGCTGGGATGGCCCTGCTTTCTATCCCCAGTACCGCAAAAAAAAAAAAAAAAAAAAAAAAAAAAAAAAAAAAAAAAAAAAAAAAAAAAAAAAAAAAAAAAAAAATCACAAATACATATAACATAAAGAGACAGGATGATAGCAGATTTGAGGCTAGCCTCAGCAACTTAGCGAGACCTGTTTCAAAATAAAAAATAAAATAGTGCTAGGGGTGTAGCTCAGAGGTAGAATACCCCTGGGTTCAATCCCTAGTACCACAAGAAAATAAATAAAATAAAATGTGTAATTCATAGCCTTATATTGATTCACCATGTTGTATAGCCATTCCGACTGTCTAGTTCCAGAACACTTTTCTCACCCCAAAAGGAAACTCCATGTGCATTAAGCTGTCTCCACTCATTCCTCCAGCCCCCGGGGGTCATATCTGCTTTCTTTTTTTTCTTTTTTTGCAGTACTGCGAATTGAACCTAGGGGCATTCTACCTCCGAGCTACACCCCCAGCCCTATTTTTTATTCTTTATTTTGAAACAGGGTCTCACTAAGTTGCAAAGGGCCTCACTAAGTAGCTGAGGCTGGCTGCGAACCCAGATTCTCCTGTCTCAGCCTCCCAAGTACTGGGATTACAAGGGTGTGCCACCACGCCTGGCTCCACCATATCCGCTTTCTATGTCTGTGGATGGGCCCACTCTGGATGTCATTTACACAGAAGCAGAAGGTGTGGTCTTTGGTGCTTCCAGGTTTGTCCAGGCAGCAGCCGGTTACTTCTTATTCCAGTGCAGACAGGTTTCTGGGTCTGTTTTCTTTTCTTTTTTTTTTTTTTTTTTTTTTTTTTGCGGTACTGGCGATTGAACTCAGGGGCATTCTACCTCCAAGCTATACCTCCAGGCCTATTTTTTATTCTTTATTTTGAAACAGGGTCTCACTAAGTTGCGGAGTGCCTCACTAGGTAGCTGAGGCTGGCTGCGAACCCGGATCCTCCGGTCTCAGCCTCCCGAATGCTGGGAGAATGCTGGGATTACAAGCATGTGCCACCACGTCCGGCTCTGCTTTCTTTCACTCAGTATAACGACTTTGAGATTGAATCATGTTGTTAGGAACATGATTAGTTTCTTCATTTTTATTGCTGAGGAGTATTTCCTCCTTTGTAGAACATTCCAGGACTTAGTAACTTGAGTCACCAAAAGACATTTTACTCCAGATACTTTCTCCAGGAATATAATCATGTAACTATAGGCATGGTGGAATCTTCCTGTAAGCCTAGCTACTTGGGAGGCTGAGGCAATTCCCAATATCAAAAGTTGGAGGCCAGCCTGGCAATTTAGTAAAACCCTGTCTCAAAATAAAATAAGAAGGGTCAGGCGTAATAGCGCACACTTGTACTCCCAGTACTTGGGAGGCTGAGACAGGAGGATCACAGGTTCACAGCTAGCCTCAGCAACTTAGTGAGACCCTATAAAAGCCAGCCTGAACAACTTACAGAGACCCTGTTTCAAAATAAAAAATAAAATATGGCAGGGGTTTTACCTTAGGGGTAGAATGCCCCTGGGTTCAATGCCCAGGATATATAAATAAATAGATCGATAGATAAACAAATAAATGGACTGGAGAGCTGGATGTAGTGGCGCATGCCTGCAATCTCAGTACTTTGGAGGCTGAGACAGGAGGATTGCAGGTCTACTGCCAGCCTCAGCAATTTAGAGAGACCCTATTTCAAAATAAAATATGGCTGGGGGTATAGCTCAGAGTAGAATACCCCTAGGTTCAACCTCAGTACCACACACACACACAAAAAAAAGGTGTGGTACTGGGGATTAAACTCAGGGGCATTCTACCTCCGAGCTATACCCCCAGCCCTATTTTTTATTCTTTATTTTGAAACCGAGTTTCACTAAGTTGCAGAGTGCCTCACTAGGTAACTGAGGCTGGCCGCGAAACCAGATCCTCCGGTCTCAGCCTCCCAAATGCCGGGATTACAAGCGTGCGCCACCACGCCCGGCTTCACTGAGTCTCTTTATCATCTTTATTTAGTACTATTAGTGAAAATATTCATAGATTTTTATGCAGAATTATGTTTAAGTATACATCCCTTTAGGGGATATCTTTGTGTGTGTATGTGTCACTGGGTGTTGAACCCAGGGGCATTCTACCTCCAAGCTACACTCCCAGCCCTATTTTATTTTTATTTTGAAACAGGGTCTCGATAAGTTGATGAGAGTCTCACTACTTGCTGAAGCTGTCTTCAAACCTGTGATTCTCCTGCCTCACCCTCCCAAGCGCTAGGATTACAGGCATGAGCCACCACACCAGGCTTAGGGGATATAATTCATATATGACCTATGTACCATATTCCATTTCTTTTTCTTTGTGTGTGTGGTACTGGGGATGGAACCCAGGGACCCACTCCAGACTACACCCCCCAGACCTATTTTATTTTTTATTTTGAAACAGGGTCTCCCTAAATTGTAGAGAGCCTCACTAAGTAGCTGAGGCTGGCCACAAACCCAGATCCTCCAGTCTCAGCTTCCCAAGTCCTGGGAGTACAAGCGTACACCACCATGCCCAGCTTTTACATTTCATTTCTATAAGCAGAAAAATATGTAAATTTGTAACCCACAAATTGTAGATAAAAGCAGTGCCATTGTATTTACAAGTTTTCATGGGACAAAAAATAGCAGTTACTAGAATCGGTGAACAGAGCAATAGCAACAGACTGCTAAGGAACAGCTCTGGACTCTGCCCCAAAAGCCCCTCTTATGAACTACATCCATCCAGCACGGACTCTTGCAGGTCGTCCACCAGCCAATAAATGTGTTTTTTCATTTATAAAAGTCACTCTTTCCACTGAGATTTACATGTGATCTGTGTATGTGACACTAGAGATTAAACCCAGGAGCATTCTATCTCTGAGTAATACCTTCTTTGCTTTTGTTTTTTGGGGTTTTTTTGTGGTACTAGGGACTAGGGAATTCTACCTCTGAGCTCTACACCCAGCTCTTTCTTCTATTTTTTGTTTTGAAACAGGGTCTCAATCAGTTGCTGAGGCTGATCTTAAACCTACAGCCTCCCAAGTACTGGGATTATAGCCTGTGCCACCATGCCCCATCTCCCTTTTTATTTTGAAACAGGATCTCCCTAAGTTTCCAGCATGCTGCCCTTGAACCTGTGATCCTCCTACCTTGGCCTACTAGGTACTGTGATTACTGACATGCACCACTGCATGCAGCATTATGTTTCAACAAGTAAATGCTAAAATTCTCAGGACATCTGACTGATTGGTCCAAGACATATCCTTCAGCAGATACGGAGGACCTACGCTGCACTGCTATGAAACCTAAATTACCCTTAAATGCTCTTCCCCAGAGAGGAGACCACAACTGGGGTCCTTATGCATCATAGATACTTATCCACCTATGCATACAGACAACCTGTCAAGCACTGGAGAAGCAGAAGGGAACAAGACAGACAAGGTTCCAGCTGTCACGGAGAAGATACATAAAACCACCAAGCAAAAGATTACAGTAACAGATCCTTTGCCACAAATAAGGATATGATGAAAAATGACTGCCGGGTGACTTTTAAATAGATACTGAGTGAGGCAAGGCCTCAGAAAGGTGACACTGAAGCCCAGAACTAACCCCAGGAAGAGGAGTGTGGAGCAGAAGAAAGAGCAGGGCAAAGGCTCTCACACAGAAAGAAGTCTCTCCTGGTCAGGAACCGGAGGGCATCTCAGGAAGGCAGAGAATCCCAGGAAAAGTAAAGAGGAGAGCAGGATGAGGCCAGACTGCCAAGGCCAGCTCGTGCAGGCTTTGTAAGTCAGAACAAGGAGTTGGGAATTTTCTCCAAATGAGGTAGAAGGCCATTAGAGGTTTTGAGGCATGGGGGTAACATATGTGACTGATACTTTCAAAATCTATTTGTCACATATTAATGTAATAGCAATAACATGGACACTGGCAATCTAATCTCTTCATTTGAAGAAGAAAACTAGCCAGGTGTGGTACTATATGCATGCCTGTAATCTCAGTGTTTGAGATCAGAGGATCATTGATTCAAGGCCAGCCTTAGCAACTTAATGAAAGCCTCAGCAACTTGGCGAAACCCTATTTCAAAATGAAAAAATAAGGCTTAGGGTATAGCCCAGATGTAGAATGCCCCAAAGTTTGATCCCTAGTAAAATAAATAAGTAAGTAAATAAATAAAAATTTTAAGATAATTCTCCTCTGCAGGATCCATTTAAAGCAGCAGCTATCCAATTAATGCCAAACTTCTATTCCATAGCACACTGGTTAAAAGTCAACTATCAGCCAGGGGGGTGGTACACATCTCCAATCTCAGGACTTGGGAGGCTGAGACAGGAAGATCACAGGTTTGAGGCCAATCTTAGCAACTTAGCAAGACTGTTTCAAATAAAAAAATAAAAGAACTGGTGGTATAGTTCAGAGGTATAATCCCCGAGTTTGTTCTCCAGTATCTCACACACATAAACATAAACTATATCTTCAAAAATACCACATGCTCTTATTTGAAGATATCTTTTTTTTTTTTTTTTTTTTTTTTTGCGGTACTGGGGATTGAACTCAGGGGCATTCTACCTCCAAGCTATACCCCCAGCCCTTTTTTTTTTTTATTTTGAAACCAAATCTCACTAAGTTGCGGAGTGCCTCACTAGGTAGCTGAGGCTGGCCGCGAACCCGGATCCTCCAGTCTCAGCCTCCCGAATGCTGGGATTACAAGTGTGCGCCACCACACCCGGCTTTGAAGATTTCTTTAACCAAATTACTGCCATTCTTTGTTGTATGAAAAGATTAATATTCAGCTGGGTGTGGTGGTGCACGCTTGTAATCCCAGCATTTGGGAGGCTAAGACTGGAGGATCCGAGTTCGCGGCCAGCCTCAGCTACCTAGTGAGGCATTCTGCAACTTAGTGAGACTCTATCTCAAAATAAAGAATAAAAAATAGGGCTGGGGGTGTAGCTCGGAGGTAGAATGCCCCTGGGTTCAATCCTCAGTACCGCAAAAAAAAAAAAAGATTAAAATTCTACTTTCTTTAAATTCTACAAAAAAGGTCACCCCACGATTACTGTTGGGAGGAGGGGCACTGGAGATTGAGCCCACCTCCAAGCTATACCCCTAGACCTTTTTATTTTTTGTTTTAAAATAAGGTCTTGCTAAGTCACTGAGAGTCTCGCTACTTGCTTGAGGCTGTCCTTGAACCTGTGATCCTCCTGTCTCAGCTTCCCAAGTACTAGAATTATAGGCATGCACCATCATGTCCAGCTTTTTCTTTTTTTGCCATACTGGGGATTAAACACAAGGGAATTCTACTCCTGAGTATAGCCCCAGCCCTATTTTATTCTTTATTTTGAAACAGGACCTCACTAAGTTGCAGAGGGCCTCACAAATTGCTGAGGCTGGCCCCAAACCTGCGATCCTCCTCTCTCAGCCTCCCACCAGCTTACATTTTTTTTTAAACCATTAAATATTATGTCGTTAGTCCTAAAAATATTGGTCGAAACCCTTGAGTACTTGGCATTTCATTTTTGACCACTTTTCTTTAATAAAATTCAAATAAATTGACCAAATTTGGTACTCTGAAATACTGCTAGTATATTCTGCAAAATTTAATCTGCAGTTCAGATCATAGAATGGAAGTCAAAGAGTATGCCCTTCTGATTCATATACTTCAACAAAACAGCTGTTGCAGTACTTCATTCCCAGAGCAAGGCTAAAAATTTTATTAAATTATTAATTTGCACACTATTTCTCTGGAAAGCTACAAATTCCAGTGTTTGTGTGTGTGTGTTTTACAAGGATTGAATCCAGGGGCATTCTACCTCTGAACTATACCCTTAGCCCCATTTTATGTTTTATTTTGAAACAGGAACATGCTAAATTGCTGAGACTGGCCTCAAACCTGCAATCCTCCTGTCTCCACCTCCCAAGTACTGGGATTATAGGCATGTGCCATCACACTCAGCTGTAAATTTCACATTGAACCAAGGAAATATAAAAATTTACATACAGCAAGTTCATTAAATCCTCCTAGGATTAAATGTAAGCATTCTACTACCATGAAGAAAATAAATAGCAAGCTTAATAATTTAACTATGTATATTCATGGACAGATGCTGCGACACTCACTTTATATCTCATAGACACTCAGAAGAACTGGAACATGCATCCTCATCGCCCATGTGTGGACAAACATCCACAAAGAGCCAGCTAAGACTAAAGCTGGTTATTTGAAGGCACCAACAGGAAGCTTCTGGAAATCTTAATTGTGGTTTCTTAAAGAAAATTTTGAGTAGCACATGATGCAAAGATCTGACACGGATCCTTCCTAACCAAGGCCACATCCATGTAAAGAAACTCACCTGTGTTGTACTCCTTCAACTGCAACTCTTTTACAGGCATGCCATTGGGAGTCTGAAAGGCATTACGAATCTGCAATAATAATGATACAAATCATAGTCAAAACACCTAATTTTATATTTTCCCTACTGGTTTTTATTATATGTAATATAAAGCTATGATTAATTTGTAAAGGTAAAATTAAGTCATGTATTCTAGGCAGTCAGAAAATGCTGAACAAATAGCACTTGATTAATCAAAATTTCCCAAGTGTAATAAAAGGCATCCAGCCACTCCTGGGTATCTTTCAAAGGGGACTACAGTCAGAAAATTATAGTAATATAGTAATATATACATATATGTTTATAGTCACACAATTCACAATAGTATCTGAGGCTGGCTGGGAACCTGGATCCTCGGTCTCAGCCTCCCAAGCACTGGGATTACAAGCATGCATCACCACGCCCAGCTTCTTTTTTTTTTTTTTTTTTTTTTTTTTTTTGTACCCAGAAGGTACCTCTAAATGGCTACACCCCCAATTTTAATTTTTTTTTTTTTTTTTTTTTTTTTTTTTTTTTTTTTTTTTTTTTTTTTTTTTTTTTTTTTTTGCGGTACTGGGGATTGAACTCAGGGGCATTCTACTTCCGAGCTACACCCCCAGCCCTATTTTTTATTCTTTATTTTGAAACCGGGTCTCGCTAAGTTGTGGACTGCCTCACTAGGTAGCTGAGGCTGGCCTCGAACCCGGATCCTCCAGTCTCAGCCTCCCGAATGCTGGGATTATAAGCGTGCGCCACCACTCCCAGCTGAATTTTTTCTTTTTGAAACAAGATCTTGCTAGGTTGCTGAGCATCTCCCTATGATGCTGGAGCCATCCTCAAATCTTTGATCCTCCTGTTTCAGCAGGAGGATCCCAACTACTAGGATTACAGGTGTTTACCACCACATCCAGCTCAGGCAGAACATTCTCAATCCAAAATACTAAAAGTTTCAGATTTGGAGCTATATATTTTGAACTATAATCCCAGTACTTCGGCGGCTAAGACAGGAAGATCGCAGGTTCAAAGCCAGCCTCAGCAATTTAGCAAGGCTCTCAGCAACTGTTTCCAAATAAAAAATATAATAGGGCTGGGGGTGTAGCTCAGAGGGAGAATACTCCTGGGTTCAATCCCTAGTACCACACAAAAGAAAGTTTCAAGGCAGGCACAGAAGCACACGCTTGTAATCCCAGTACATGGGAGTCTGAGACAGGAAGATCCCAAAAGCCAGTCTTGACAATTTAGCAAGGTCCTGTTTCCAAATAAGAAAAAAGGCCAGGCGTGGTGGCGCACACTTGTAATCCCAGCATTTGGGAGGCTGAGACCGGAGGATCCGGGTTCACCGCCAGCCTCAGCTATCTAGTGAGGCACTCCACAATTTAGTGAGACCCTGTTTCAAAATAAAGAATAAAAAATAGGGCTGGGGGTATAGCTCGGAGGTAGAATGCCTCTGAGTTCAATCCCCAGTACCTCAAAAAAAAAATTAAGCAAATAAGAAATAAAATCAGGCTGGGGGTATAATTTGGATAACCCTAGGTTCAATCCCTAGTACCTCCCCCCCCCAAAAAGTTTCATATTTTGAAGCATTTTAGATTTCAGATTTTCAGATTAGAGATGCTCAACCAGTAAAGTCTACTCCAAAATTCCAAACTCTAAGGCCGGGCGTGGTGGCGCACGCTTGTAATCCCAGCACTCGGGAGGCTGAGACCGGAGGATCCGGGTTCGCGGCCAGCCTCAGCTACCTAGTGAGGCACTCTGCAACTTAGTGAGACTCGGTTTCAAAATAAAGAATAAAAAATAGGGCTGGGGGTATAGCTCGGAGGTAGAATGCCCCTGAGTTCAATCCCCAGTACCGC